>CM056198.1:140208717-140403717 GCA_029692085.1 Gymnothorax javanicus | reverse complement strand
GAACACGACAGGAAGGTTCAAACATCACTGAAGCCTGTAGTTATACACGGAGCTGCATGCTCCTATATTGTACATAAATGCACACACCTGGCAGTTTTAAAAGATAATGGACACAGCTTCATGTATGTGGGTGCATACACACAATAACTGCAGGTAGATAACGCAAACTGAATTACGTGTGTGTGTGTGTGTGTGTGTGGGGAGGGGAGGGGAGGGTGCATATCTATGTGCCTTAGTGAGTTCAAGTGCTCATGCTTTTTTATGTGAGGTAAGCACACACAGCAAAGGTGAGCTGCTAACACACACTGCACAGTGTGTTTGTGTGTGTGTGCAGGTCCATTTGTGCATTTTCGGTAAGAACACACAGTAACAGCAGGTAGATCGCACATGCTGAATTGTGCGTTTGTGTGGACGTGCGTGGGTGCAGGAGTGCGTGCTTTCCGTGTTCGGTAAGCACACTCTGTAATAGCAGGTAGATGACATGAATCATGCGCATTGGGAGAGCACGTGCTTTTTATGTTAGGCAACAGCAGGTGCGACCACTGCAGTGCGGACGCCCCGCTGTAGCGCTAGCCCCCGGCGAGGCTAATTACAGCGCGCTTTTATACCGACTGTGTTCCCCACCCTTCCCGCGCCTCGCTGGCGGCTCCGAGGTCGTTTTCACCCCGCCGAATAGCGCTTGATAGCTGGCAAAGCGAATTCACATGCTGACAAGAGTTTTAACAAAAAGAGTCTTGAACAGTAACGGACTCTCGTTGTCGGTAGTGAGGTAGTGAGGTGGGGAAAAGGAGAGCAGGAGTGAGGGAGGGGTGAAAGAGAGAAAGAGGAAGGCGGGGCAGAGATGGAAGGACACACAGGGCAGGAGACGGATGGCTCGGTATCTCCAGGGATGTCATGAAAGGGAGAGATTAGAGCCGGGCGAGATGGAGGGAGTTGTGCTTCGGGGGCAGATGGAGAGAGAGAGAAAAAATGGGGAAAATGGGGGGAAGATTGGATCTAAGAAAAGGGAATGAAATGTGTCAGTGGCCTTGAGATGCCCCCTACCCACAACCAACTCGCCCTCAAATCAAAATAATGTTCTCTATTGTCCCCTCCCCCTTGACCTCTGACTCTTTGAAGATTTGGAGTGCTTGAATGTTTCCTTTGCTATGATTCAGAGTTCTTGAATTCCATTGCTTTTATCAGCCCATTGTTGCTTCAGTGCTGGAGTTTTCAATTTACATATCAAGTCGTGTTTCCACTGAACATTTCCAGTGTAGTACCCTTAAATCTGGTACGTAACCTGTATGGTCTGATACCTAAACCCTAGATCTAGTTAGTGTTTCCACTGCAGACAGTGCTCTTAAATGCAAGCAGGGTTGTTATTGGAGGATAATAGCCGCGTCAACCACATTAAGTGGCGGGACTGTGTTGAATTCTTGTCGAGCAAGAGTGATGATTCCATCTTGACCAATCAACGGACTGCCGTATTTCCAGCTCCACCTCTTAGTATCGGATCAGTGTGGTGGGCAGGTACCTCAACAGAAGGATAGCATAAATATGAGACGAACTGGAAAGGTTCTTTTAGTACTATCCACAATGTTCGATAATGGAAACGAAAAAATAATCGTTATGATGTGTAACAAACGGAACTGAACTGAACTGAACCGATTGTTTGGTGAAGATGAGTCTTTAGTGACCTGACACCTGCTCTTCTCTGGCCCCATGAGTGATTGCACCAGGCCCGACCAGAGTCTGCGCTTCTTGCTGGTGCTGCAGCCCCAGGGCAGTGGCTTGTTTACACACTGACAACCAGCACAGTTCCCCTGACAGCAACAACTTGACAAGGGCTGGAAGGGGCAAAACAGTGTTGTCTTGTAATAAATATCCTATTTTAGGAGCCGAGTGCAGAGTTACTTCCCATCTTCCTAAACCCCTCTTAAGGATACCATATTATGCAGTTTTTTAATATAATTTATTGCCTTGTTGGATGTCCAAAGGGGAGGTTTATCTTCAGAGAAAAATAGCCGGATAAAATCCATAATTTCTAGGCCATTTGATACCCTTTTATTTTCTCCCCCTTTAGAACAGTCAAATGAGCAGGAGTGGGTGTCTCCTTTATGATAATGACCTCTGCTCTGATTCGCCGGTTAATAGAGCTATCGGCCCGTAACACTGTGCATCAACGGATAGCACCGAATATGACGAAATCCCCTGGCTAAACTAGACACAGTCTCTAAATACATATTAACAAATTTAGTGGTAATGTACACGATGAGTATGGAAAGGTAATATGTGTGGGCTAAGCAACATTGATGATGGCTCTAACGCAGACAAACAAGCTCGACACGCAGTTGTCATGCAAGTTTAATAAGACTTGAAATTCAGTTTAAATATTGATAGAAGGTTGAAATACTCTGCTGCTGATTTTCTGTTTACAGTCTCTTCCCCAGCAGTTGGAATGAAGCCTTCCTTTTGTAATAACTTTTTAACAAATCTGGCCTTACAATTGCCCTCAACCAGAAAGCAGTAAAATAACAAGCAGACATGGATTAACTTCAACCGGGGCAATGTTATTGATAAACTCGAAAAAAGTAACATGAGTGTTACAATGGAGAGAGAGGAGCTGAGATTGAATAGGGCTCTGGGCGGAGGCAGAGGCACACAGACAGTACTGGTAGGCGTGAACTATGCTGAGTGGGTTTATTTGTGACATAGAAAACAGCCAGAATTTCAAAACATCTGTTTCAAATACTGAAGCGGGGGAAAGGGGGGTCTAATGGCTAAACTGCAGGGTCTTCAAAGTTGATCTCTTGAGAACATTGTACTGGTGGACTGAACTGGGAAAAAGTTTTTTTTGAGTCCTAAAAGCCACAACAAGCAAATGAAGGAGCCTCAGTCAGTCTCTCTCTCTCTCTCTCTCTCTCTCTCTCTCTCTCTCTCTCTCTCCAAGTCCACACTTAGGTTCCCAGAACATTTCTGTGAAAAATAATCAACAAGTCGAACAAGAAAAAAAATGAAAACTATATATATTTACACCATACCAATGGGATATGGACCAACAAGGTCTCTGTCTTTCTATTTCTCTTCATTTCTGCCCCGGTCCTTATGGCTCTCCTTAGTCTCTTTAAAGGTTTACTCATTCAGGTTGCAGGCATCGTTTCAACAGCAGTAGAATGATACATCGGTTCTTTTTATGGTCGCCTTGGCCACCTGTGCGGCAGTTGCAGCCGCCTCGCCGTAGTGTTAGCGCTGCCGTTACGGTGATTCATGGAACTGAAATGAGGCCGCGGTGCAGCGGGTAATGCGGCTATACCAAAGTCCCACTGGGCCCTATATTCCTGCTGGGCATGGCTAGAAATGCTCCAGCGCAACAAGGTGCAGCCTAGCTAAAGCAAACCACAGCTAGCAGTGCGTGCTTTCAGTGCGCTCTTTTGCTAGCATGCTAGCTTGGCCTGCTCAAAGAAAACACGCGCCCGCTAGCGGCTTTTTGATGCTCTTTTGTTAGCGTGCTAACTTAGCTTGCTCAGTGAAAACAAGCTCTGCTGCATAGTTTTCAATGCTGTACCACTGGCCTGCAAGCTTAGCTTGTCGAGCCAAGTCAAGCACCCACAAGCAACAGTTACTTCTCGATGCTCTTCTGTCAGCATGCTAGCTCGAATGAAATCAAGCAACAGTTAGCAGTGCACACTTTTCCACAAATTTTTCCCGGTATGTTAGCTTGCACTACCATGAAAGCAAGCTGTGACTAAGAGTGCACCCTCTAAAATGCTATATTGACAGCATGCACTAGACGGAATGGCGGCAACCCACACAGGGGCATTGTGGGTACAGTATGGGCTCTTAATTGCACATACAGTACCAGTCAAAAGTTTGGACACACTTTGCTAATGTCACAGCACTCTGTTTTTAGAGAAATTTAAATGGCTTAACTTCTCTACATAATCTCAAATGGAATCTTGTGAGAGGTAAACAGTCAGAAGTTAGAAGAGAATAATTTATTTGTTTGAATAGTGTCAAAATTTTGGAATTCTCAAAGAAGCCATATTTTGCAAAGTAAACAGGAAAAACAAGCTCCTTCCATTTTCCAATGGCCGAATTAAAGTCAAGCTGTTTTGGGACTTGTTGGGCAAAAAGGTCAATGAAAAGCACACCTCAAGTACAGCTCATCTCTGGGAACTTAGAAAGCCATTCAGCTTCATACTCATTAAAGTCATATGACTCTCCTTGTGGGGAAAAAAAAATTGTGTGTGCTCAGCAAATATGATAACAAACACTGGTTCATTTGATGGATTTAAGAATTAGATTTTTTTTTGCTAAAAAAAAGGGTGCCTCTTTCTTTATTTAACATGTATTCTAAGAAAAATGTGGGTATGTCCGAACTTTTGACTGGTACTGTACATGTCAGTAGTTTGACTGCAAGCACTCATTTTGAGAGATTGTGAGGTTATGAAGGAAACTCTCACAGGGCTGCCTTGCACTCTTGTGACCAGGCTTTATATCTTTATATCTCTCCATCTCACCTATTCTGTTAACCTTTCTGACGTGACTTAACGAAATTTAACCCTTCAAGGTCTGAGATCACTAATACATGAATCAAACATCCTAAATGGAACATTCTAATGCTGAAGTCACAAACACTTGTGTCTGAAAACAGTGACATTCTAGAAGGGAACCATTTGTTTTTTGAAGCATTTGAGATTTTTTCTGGAAAAGTTACTCGTAAACCTGCTCTTTACATGGTGGAAGATTGTCTGACTGGGGCTATATTTAGGTAGGGCATTGCATACAGTGGCACAGCAAAGGCACCATGCATTTTAGATTTGAACCCTCAAACCCTATGGGGACCAAGCCCAGTTTCCCACCTCATGTGCCAGACTGTCACCCTCTAATTTCTGCTTTGTTTCAAGGATGCTAGGAGTGGCAAACCCTGCATCATCGCCAGAGGGTTTCGGGTTCAAATCTGGCTTTTGGGCTTTTCGCTTTGGAGTTTGCATGTTCTATCAATGTCCATGTGGGCTTCCTCTCACCAGGCAGAGATGAGCATTAGGCTAAATTGCCTGTAGTAATGAGGGTGTGATTGAACGGGCGTGATTCCCTCAGCAGGGATAAGCTTGTTAGATAATGGACAGATGGATGTTAAGAATTCGACTCAATTTATGCCACATTTTGCCCTCGGGGCTTCTGAGGCTCAGGTGAGCCACAGCTGTTCCTGGCTAAATGAGTAAATCGCCATTCCTTCACTCTGTAATACTCGCTCTATAAAAGCAGCCCATAAAAAGACATGCATTGCCAAAAAAAATACAGCTCTTAAAACTCGCTAGCCATTTGCAAAAAGCTTACTCACGTTGACCGTAATCCTGGCATTTACTGCCTTCCGTTTGCCCTTTCTTTAATGTTTTTTTTTTTTTGGTGTTATTGCCTTTCCGTTACATCATCGCATTGATTGGTCGGGTTCTGGCTGCGGCAGCTGCGGAGGGAGATGCCCTCGTGCAACGCGGGGATTGCGCAGAAAGCCTAGCGGGACGACCGCCCTTAGTGTGCCGTCTGGTGGGAGAGTCTTTAGCAAGGTGTCTGCAAGGTTATTGGTGAATTCCGCAAGAATCCTCATTACTCAGGCAACACTGCGGAACGTTGACTACGTTTGCATGTGCAAAATATTCCAGTTTTGACCCTTATTCTGAAAAAGACAATCCATCCATCAATTTTCCATACCACTTCCTCCTCATTAGGATCACTGGGGAGTTGGAGCCTCTCCCTGCTGAGTTTTGGGGAAAGGTAGGGACACACCCTCGACGGCTCGTCAATCCATCACAGGGTGCACACGCCATGCACACACACCCCTTGACCTACAAGCAACTTAGAGTCAATAATTAACCTGACACGTCTCTGCACTGTGAGAGAAAACCAAAGTGTCTGGAGGAAATACACAAGAACACGTAAACAATCAAACTTCACACAGAAAGGCCTCAAAACTGCTTTGAATCCACAACCTTCTTTTTGTGGGATGGCAGTGCTACCCACTGTGCCACCGTGCCACCCTGCCACCTGGAAAACAACAACATTACTACTAAGTTGTTTACATGGCTAATGAAAACGAATATTCCCCTTACATGCAGCCGTGTGTAATTAGATAAAAATAAATTTTTTTTTCATTTCCCAGGAGTTGCAGACTTGTTCAACCATGGAAACAGTCTCCCTCTTTCATTCATTCAGCCACCCATTTGAAAATGATAGCCTTGCGATATTTGTGCGCATCCAAAAGCCTATTGGTGTCCAAGTCTCTCAGTGTTCAAACGTAGGTGTTTTTCTCCTTCCAACCAGAAATGTGGGCTTCTCATTTCAGCGCCAATGTTTACCCCAGCCATTTTACTGTTGGCTAGTTGGTTCCTATACAACGCACAGAGCTGACTGTAAACTGGCCAGAGGTGTAATGCCCCTCCCCTTTGGCATTCCAAGTCCTGGCTACCTGCCCTTCACCAATTAATCTATTATCCTCAGTAGGTGTGTCTTCATCAGAACGAAGTGAAACAAGCCAGCTGTTTTCCGGTTAGGAAAATTAGCCCGATAGTACGAATTTGCGTCTCCATTAGCCCGAAAGCCCTCCGCTCCAGAAATGAAGACACAACACAAATAGCTGGCTATTTCGCGAACTAGACCAAGATTTATTGGGAAAATTTCCCAATCAAATTAGCTGGCTAGTTGCGTCTTCACTACAAAATAGCCAGCTAATTTGACATCTGGCTAGTTTCATAACCGCAAAATAGCTAGCTAAGTTGAAACTTCGTTCTAATGAAGACACACCAAGTACCTTCACCTTAATTAGTGTCACCTGTTTTCCTTTTAGTTAATTAACATTCCCCTTCTTGTAGTGTGCACTCCCTTTCAGTTCTCCTATAAGTTTTGTGTTTATATTTCTTGTACCCTCACTCTTTATTTAATATAATCCACATCCCTGCGCATGGGTCCTCAGCTCCACTCCTTGCCTTGGCGCCCATTTCACATCTATGGGTGCCAGGGCGTGACAAGAGGACGTGTTTCGCAAACTACAGTAAAAACCCCAACTGAGACGCATATTCCAAATGCACTGTATACGTGTTTAAATAGTTCTCCTAAAACCTAAATAATATTGGCATATCCCACGTCTTGATCGGAAATCGGCTACATTCAGAAAAAGGACTAATTTGGAATATCCAGTTTGAATATCCTGTAAAATGACCCTGAGCAGTTGGACCCCTGACCCTAACCATTGGACCCCAGGCAAGTTGGATGCTAGACCAATTAGACCCGAGACCAGTTGGACCCCTGACCAGTTGGGTTAGGGTTAGGGTCTGGGCTCCAAACAGCATGGGGTCCAAGTGGTCAGGGGTCCAAAATGTAAGGGGTCCAACTGGTATGGGGTCCAACCGGGTCCATTCTGTTGGGGTCCAACTGGTACGGGGTCCAAATGGCCTATACCCGCTCTTAATTATTTTAGTTCTTCAGTAAGGGAATAGATATGACCACAGACCAGGGACCAGAGAAGCCACTTCAGAATGGTCTTAGCATCGCTGGCACTGTGTAACCTTTTAGGCCTTGTTTTGCAGTTTCCCTCATGCCGCGAAAACATTGCATGTTTCTGATGGAGCGATGAGAAAATTTGCCATCGAAACAACTAATTTTCCATTTAAGCTGCTAATTGCTGTTGCTTTGCCAGCAACACCAGCTGCGGCATCATAACTGTGTCTGCGCTCATCAAAATCCTTTCATCGTCGCGGAGAAAATTGGAGGTCCGTTTTTAAAGCCCTAAATACAAAGGGGCAGATGTTTTCTGGGAAAGGCTTGATTCTGTGTCAAAATATTAAGCAGAATTAAACAAAGCCATATGTAAACAGAATCCCAGGTTGTTGTTTTAGTCTTAAATGGAACTTGATCAAAGTGAGTCAGGTTGGGAAATGCAGAATTTATCCAGTGAGGTCATCCGCGTGCAAGCCGAGCATTCTCGAAAAGTGAAAGTAAAATGAGAGGCTACGGAGCAAACAAGTGTGATAAAACGGGTTTGTTTTATGTCCCGGCTTAAAACCATGGATATAAAAGAAACAAACAACATAAAACACAGACAAACGTTGCGGATTTGTTGTGGCTCAGCATTTTAAACAGCCACGATGTACCAGCTATCGCTTCCCCTCAGAGCTCCATACCGCCAGGCAAGAGCCAGAAATTTAGAGCAAAATTGGAATGTTTCTCGACGTTAATATTTCTTACCTCAAGCGCATTTGATTTGAAAGATGTATCACTGTCAGTGTTTGTAAAGATAAAAAGATCAGCCCATCTGACAGAGCAGGGAGAGAGTCTTTTCAAATGCCACATCAGCTAGTGTTACATAGAGCAGTTCCTGTGTTTGCAGAAAGCTTTGCAGCATTAGCTCTTAAAATGAAATGTCCTTCAACCGATCAGGTTTAGTTTTGTTGAAAAAAGGGATGCCAGAAAGAATGCCATGGAGAGCACATTAAACGATGGAATGTGCTGCAATAACCGGTAAAATATGTTAAATATGTTAGCTCTCCACAGCAGTTTCCAAAAGCAGCAATAATTTGTGAATATTTGCTTGCAGTATTGACTGTGACAATATTTTCATGAAACAATCACACTGATTTCAGTTTGTTCTCAGTATACTTTGTGCCCTGAAGGAGAGAGGACTCATTTGTGCTAGCATAGTTGTGCTAACTCCCGCTCATAGCTGGGCGTTCTCGCTTCATACAAACTATAACGTGCTGCTTTTTCCCAGAATTCCCCACCTCAGTTAGGGTATCCAGCTTTGCATCATGTCTGGTTTAGATAAAGTCCTAGTCTGGCAGCACCTACCAGTGAGAGAGGCTGGCTGCTCTGGTTTTAGCCGTCGCGACCCAGTCTCCTCTCCGGTCCCGCTCGGCAAGTTCTCGGTTGGTATTCTTTGTATCTGTTGTTGATTGAGGCATCAGTTCTCTTGTCCTCAGTCCCTCCTTGTGTTGTACGCTCTCCGCACCTTAAAGCCACCTGAGATCTTCATGCTCAGGTCCCGCCGGGGAGGCCTGTTTTCTATAAATGTTTTATTTCCACGTTATTCTATTTCTTATTTTTTTTATTACACCGCCACAAGACTCTGAAAAACTGTCAAAAAAGAGCAAGTTTTCCCCCTCGGCAGGGGAAGCGAAAAGCGGAACGTAAGAGAGCCAGTTGGGTGGAAAATGAGAAAAGGATGAGGGGGATAATGAGACGGGGGTGGCCATGATAGGGAGACTGAGGCAATTTAGCACAGCGCAAGGTGCGCTGGACTGTGGAGTCTCCCAAACACACACACACACACACACACACACACACACAGGAACAGCGGCCTCACCACTGAAGCTACATCTTTTTAAAATGGAAAGGATGGCGCGACTGCCTCAAGGCCTGTGATTACAGGCTGGTCTAGTTTCTGAACTTTATTTGTTGAATCCGTTTAACGTCGACACAACCAACCAAACACTTCCGAACTGACTAGTGTCTTTTAACGGTTCATCTATTCTGCATGTGGATTTAACCCCTTCAGCTGATTTTCACTTAAATTTGCTCTGAAGAGGGTTCAAAGTTAAAAGAAGCATTTTTTTCCATAGTGTAGGACAATGACACATGCAAATTCTGTATCTGCTGGTTGCGGCGCTTCACTGAAGTCGCACCACACTCATACTGAGTGAAATTTTCAAACCCGGGGCGCCACGTTTTTACAGCTGCAGCATTACTTCAAATAGAAAATGCCCAGATATTGTACATCATTTTACACACATTTCTCTGTAACTCAGCAGGATATTTTAGGGATGTTTGGAAACCTTGGGATCTCGACTAAAATATTAAACAGGCCTCAAGTTCCACAGCTTTGAATAACAGAGCTGCATTCGACGAACCCACATACAGGTCCGTAGGTTTCATGGGGTTAAGACAATAATGTAGCTTAAGTTCTAATAATGGGAGATTTTTAATGCATAGCCTAAGACGAGGGAGGAAAAGAATTTTTTCTGTTAAGAACGACTTTGATATGATGGATTTATTCCCAACTGTAAGGGCAAAACACTGCAGAAAATTGATCTGTACATCCGAACTAAAGACCAAATCCTTATTTTATTGCATTCGACTCTTGTTCTCATCATCATGTTATTGTGGGGGTTGTCTGGCCTGTTATTCTGCACAGCCTGCATTCACCGCCCACAGCCCTTATCTTGTCTGAATGTTATCGGTTCGCTGTGAGGCTAACTGCGGTTATCGCCGCGGCAGTTAGCACTGCGGAAACTGGCAACCTCCTTGCGAGCGACAACATTGTGTGAACTCTCCTATTGCAGGGCAGACAAACGGATCTCTGCACTTATATCTGGTTCTGTTCAAAAAGAAAATAACGCCGTACAACAGAAAAAGATGTCCGTGCCACCTGAAGGAATTCAGAGCTTTAACTTCACTGCAGTAGGAGCCAAACCAGTATACAACAAATAAAGAAAGCATGGAGATGTTAGCTCTTACTAATTTTTTGTCGCAGGTGTAAGCTTTGCTGGTTAGCTAGTATTGCATTCGTTATTGGCTGGACAGCAATGGCAGAGCCAGCCTTACAAATGCGGATGTCTGTGATTCACTGACTGATTAACTGAGTGATGGAGTTAGCTCAATGCTAACACAAAGTAGGATTTACCATTAAGTCGCTAACAGAAATTAGCATCACAATAATAATAACGACCAACCATATCCTAGGTTTTTACCCAATTTTGTTTTCTTGTCGTTTATATCCCAAGCTACTTGATAAGTCTTGGCGCAGGTTAATCCCCTCAGGAGTAATGTGGGGTTGGGGGCCTTGCAGAAGGGGGCCAATGACTGCAATGATCTTACTGCAGCCGCATTGGTATTTGAACCACCAACCCTCTGAATGCCAGTGAAAGACAAACAGCACAGCTAGACTCAGATCTCCCCTGTATTGTAAAGCACAGTCAGATTGGCACAGTTGCAGCCTTATAGCAAATTACTAAGGCTAAAGCCTCTCCAGCAACATAACTCTCAGGTCTACAGTCGCAACGGGAATACAGGCGATTTGCCTGCTTCTGACTTGGTTTGGTATTTACCTTTGGGAAAATGAGACTTTTGGGTTCTAACCCCAGGTGAGTGTTACATAAATATTTTTATTTTATTAAAATATAGAGAGACTTCCCACAAAGAAATACTGAAATAGTTGGGGCAGGGACATGGTCCAAAGTGATGCGGGAAAGATGCTGAATCTTGCACATAACTGGAGTCATCTGTGATGCATGCATTTAGAGCGACAGCCAGTCTTAACACTTCTCTAAGTTTATTTTATTTTAAAATGTCTGGTGAGTCCCTTAAGGAAATTTAACAGACCTCAGAAAATTGGCTTTTGGAATGTGTTGCATCCACATTAAAAATAGACTATTTTAGTCATCTACTCTGTCTGCATTATGTGTTTAGCAGAAAAATTTCATTTTTTTTTTTTTTTTTTTTGTTCCCACTCACATCTGTCCTGTATGAAATTACAACCTTTTGTGAAACTGTGTTTCCAAGTTAAGGACAATTTGAAGACCCCAGAGCTAAAAGTACTTAAGTCAAAAAATGTCCATTACTGAGTCAGTGGACTTAGATAACTATAAAGATGTTTGCCCATCCTTACCGTATTTGTGTGAAAACATGAGTTAGGTACTTTTCGCAGTAGGCTGTTCAATTCTTTTTGAGGTTGTGTAACTTTTGGAAGAAATGTGCTATTTTACATAACTCCTGTCTTTTTTAGTTTAAAAAAAAAACTTAAAACCATTGTGCATGACCTACTGATGAACTACACTTTTTGTGAGCTTGAAGGTAATTGGGCCCACACTGGTGTCTTTTCCTGAAATCTGCAGCGAAGGTTCGCTTGGTTCTTCCATTCAGGGACACAGTGATAAGAGCAATTAAAAACTCCGGGAGGAAATTGCTCCTAATTTTATTATTGAGAAGGGAGGCCGATTATGGCACCGTATCAACAGGGCAAGCCGAAGGGACTAAATCACCCGCAGAGAAAGGATTTTGACCGCGCTTTTCGAGGCGGGAAAATGAGCCGTTCCTATACTGGAGACGTCAGCGCGTATTCGGTTTCCCGTTTCCACCAATTATCCCTGACTCAATTAGCTAACTATCGCTTTACACCAATTACGCTCTCTATTCGCTGGTAGATTATACCGCGGTAAAACGTTCTCATGGTGACACCGGAACAGCCTTCAGCCGTCATTACTGAGTTTATCAGCGCGTGTTGCTTCGTGTAGATGTCTCAGAGGTACGGAGACGTAAAGGACGCGTTTCATTAAGAGGAGGAGTGATTTCCGTAAGTGTTCAGGCTCTTTGTCTGATATGAGGTGTAATTTCTAGATTGAGGCTGCAGTGTTCCAATATGAGATATTTAATCTGCTTTTTACTTTCTAATTAAAGCCACTGTTCCCAGAGAATGTTCCGGAAATCACATTTCCAAGATGAAACATTTTGGCTATAGTAAGTTTAGGATGCAGAGGAAAGAGGGAGTGAAATTTTACTGCTGTCAAAAAATGTTAGTTTTCTCTATGTGTGCGGATGTGAGCGTGTGTCGACATCTATTTGTTTGCGTTAATGCCTGTATGCGCGCGACACAGGTGTTTGTGCATGTGTGTCGTGCCTGGTTGTGCGTGTGTTTACTGGAGTGTAACCCTATCCTACCCTTTGTCTTTTTATTTTTCTCCCTTTTCTGTTTTTATCTCAACCACCTCTCCTCTCCTTTCTCCCTCCCTCAATCTCCCTCCTCTCTCTCCCTCTTATTCACTCTCTACCCCCCTCTCACTCCCCTTCTCCTCTTACTCTCTCCCTTTCCGTCTCTCGCCCTCTGTCCTTCTCACTTCCCCTCTGCCTCTCTCCCCTCCTCCTCTCCCTCTCTCCGTCTCACTCTCTCCCTCTTTCCCTCCCTCCCTCTCCCTTCCTCCTTCTCTCTCATCCCTCTCTTTCTTTCCCTCTCTCCCTCTCCCCTGCCCCTCCCTCTCATTCCCCCTCTTTCCCTCTCACTCCCCTCTCTCTCTCTCTCCCTCTCCCCCTCGCCCTCTCCATCTCTCCCACTCACTCCTCCTCTCCCTCCCTCCTTCTTTCTTTCATCCCTCTCTTTCCCTCTCCCTCTCTCACTCACCCTCTCTCTCCCGCTCTCTCTCTCTCTCCCTGTCTCCAGGGTTACTGCAGGAGAGTTTTATCGACGAGCCGGAAGGTTTGGTCACCATTCACCTGCTGGTTATCTCTGCCGTCTCAGCGTTCGCCGTGGGGGCGGTGCTCTCCGGCCTGCTGGTCTGCTGCATCATGGGCCGCAAGCACCGGCGCCGATCCCGCCACGGCGGGGGAGGGGGGCGGTGCGGTGGCCTGGGGAGCCGGCGCAGGGGCGAGAAAGGACCACAGCATGCTGGGACAGGTGGCGAGCGTCTCGCGGCACAGCGGCGGGGTCGGAGACAGAACGCGGCCCCAGGCCGACGCCCTCTTCGACATGACCAACGGCTGGACCAAGGCCGGTGACCTGGACCCCGGTCTCCTGCCCACCCCCGAGCAGACGCCGCTGCAGAAGAAGAGGCCACCGCCCGGAATGCGGCTCTCCGAGTCCGGCTGGGACCAGAGCCAGACCTTCCTCGGCCCACAATCCTCCTCTTCTTCCTCCCTCTACCTGAGCTCCAAACTCTTGCAAGGGGGCGGGGTTCGGAGGGAGGAGCCGGGAGACCCCACCCACCCGCAGCACTACCTGGCCCTGGCGCGGGGGCGTGACCGAGGGGGCGGGGTCCTTCGGAACTCGGCTGGCGACTACACCTACCCGGCCACGCCCCAAGACACGCCCGACCGCCGGAGGGTGGTGTCGGCCCCCAGCACCCATCAGGACTATGGCGAGGCCCTGCGTTGGGCTAACGAGGGGTTCGGGTTTGCCCCGCCTGGTCACGGCCACGCCCACGCTCCCGCCCCCCCTCCCGTTCATCACCACTACGGCCCCGCCCCTTCAGCACTGGCGCGGCCGGGGCTACACGCCCCTCGGGGTTTGGGGGACCTGGCTGACCTGGGGCACCTCCTGAGCAAGGTCACGAACGACAGGACTCCCACCGGCCAATGAGGAGGAGGCGGAGGACGAGGGTGATGAAGGGGAATCTCTAGGGCAACAGGGGAGGATATTCACCGGCAAACTGTCCCGCCCACCCCTGACCCACCCACTCCAATACTAACCCCGCCCTTTCCGTCGTCAATGGCTACACTCTCTCTCTCACCCAAGTGACTTGAACTCTCTCTCTCTCTCTCTCTTTCTCATGGCTTTTTGGGAACAAACGTCACCAAAAAGGAACTGGGCGGAGAGAAAAGACTGAACAGGGGAGAGTCGCTCTGCTGGTGATGCAGAGTCTTATGTAATTTAATGAACCACCTGTTGTTCCTGTTGGCATCACGCGATTCGGGTGAGAGGGCAGTGGCGGTAACTCTGCTCAGCCGCCGGAAAGTGCTACGCCCCCGCTTCGCGCCTCTCCCGGGGTTTACGAGCTAATTGAAAACGAGAAACACCCCCGCATTTCGCCGACGCTCGGCGATGAGCCGCAGTCTTCAGGGGACATTGATTTCCGCATAATTACAAAGCAAGACAGGACAATGTACCTCAGTCTCCGTCTGTCGCGCGGGAAAAGCTGGACAAATGAAAATAAAAAACTTACAGCAACGGCTACCGTCTGTTGCAGAGGGAAATCTTCAGTGAAATATCGACGCATTTTCTTTTGGGAGAGTTTTTTTTTTCTTTTGAAATGTTAAGACTTATGCTTTGAGCTCTGAGCTGTAGTTTCTGAAATGGGAATTGTTTCCCTTGGGCTTGAGAGAGAGAGAGAGAGAGAGAGAGAGAGAGCTTCACAACCTGAGGAGGATAAGACAAATGTGCGGGCCACAGTTATTGTGCCCACAGCGCCCTCTGCTGGAAGGTAGAGGTGATGCATCGCAGTAAGAAACCAGCAAACGGAGATGAGGGGGTAATTTTTGGGGAAGAGGGTTTGGAATACAGCCCAGAACGGGGTATAGCGAGGCCACTGACAGACAGGACAGACCGGAACACCAGGATCTGCGCTTCTCAGAGAAATCCACACTGATCTTCCGGATAGTTCCGCATCCTCGATGCCCCCCCCTACCTCCTCACCCTCAAATCTTGTGCGTTCTGAACTCGGGAACATTGTGTACCGCTTGTTAAGAAGCCCGGAATATTCCGCTCTGACTCAGAGAGTGGGGATGGGGGTGTTTGACCCATGAGGCTTCAGTGGGGTCCTCCCCTGTACTGTGTGTACTGGGTTTCACCAGGAGGGGGCACTGTTGTCCAGGTAAGGGAGCAGGTGTCCTACTCAGGGTGCTGACTATGTAAAGAAGGCCCTGTGCGTAAAATGAGGACATAATGAACTGGACACTGACTCTCTCTTTATATGCGGCATTTTCAGCATGGAACAGTGTTCCCTCGTCGACCATCTTTGAACAAAATGGGGTGATGGAGGGGACTGTTCGCACCCACACGCACACAAATGCTCACATACCCACGCAGAAGGACACGCATACACAGATACACACTCTCTCTTAAGGATGAATTCTGCTGGCCCTTCCCTGCAAACACAGAAACTGCTTGTGTTCGTGTTTGTGTGTTACTAACCCCACACATGAGGAGGGGTATCAGGAGCTCTGGTCAGTTGAGTTTGGGGTGAAGAAGCGAGGGTTCGTCAAACACACTTGCCCCCTCGCCGTGGTGTGACAGAATGTAAACCCTCCCACTCACACACACACACACACACACACACACAGTCCTACCCTACAGTCACCTTAAGCCCTCCTGGGCCTACTTACCTGAAAAACATTGACACACTTACACACATCAGTGCGCACACACACTGACCGCTGGCAACCGGAGGCGGTACATACAAAAATGCTGCATCCACACCGGCCACACACTCATGCGCTCCGAGATGCCCTTATAAAGCATAGTCACTCACAGATGTGGATGGATGCACATACTCAGATAAACATTCCCTGCTTCTCATTTGTATATAAACACACATGCACACACGCACACACCATATAAGCGCACACAGATCACCTCTAAATTTTCGCTAACGCAGATTGCACATTCACAAATACAGCATTGGCACAGGCCACTTACAATAGCTCAGATACTCATTCAAATAAGACAATGAAATTGAAATGGATGTGGGTGCACACACACACACACACACACACACACACGCAGACACACGCACACACACATGTGCTGGAGAGGTCTCACGCCAGATCACCCTTAACAACCCCAGGACCACCTGCTTGGGTTCCTGTCCCAATCGTCATGGTAACCATTCATCAAATACCACATCCCGCATGGAAAATGGTTGACCTTTGCTCTCCCAACATGGAGAGAGAGAGAGAGAGACCTGGCAGGACCAGTTGCGTATGAGCTGATGGGTTCTTGAAATGGTGTGATTGGCTGCAGGAGGCTGGTTCACCTTCCTGAGGAACATGATATTTGGCCTCGACCCAGCTGTCCTGGGTGTTCTTTCAGGAACGTGACTGCAGGGGGAGCTGCTGCATTGGAGTTTAGCAGAGCAGTGGGGAGGACTGCTGGCTGTGGGGAGAAAGGTGTGTGGGGAGAGAAATTTCCATTTTGTGTGTGTGTGTGTGTGTGTGTGTGTGTGGCCTATGTGATTGTGGTCAGTATGTTTGTGTGTTTTCAGTATGTGTGTATACTGTGTCGGGCCTGCGAGTATGTTGTACGTTCTTGTTGGCCTGTTTTATCGAATCCAAATCCAGCCTAGCTTTACTCTCGGGCAATTTATTAAAAATTTTATGAGTGCTTGTGATTGGCCTGCATGTCTTCATGCAATGGCCCCAGGTAGATGGGAGGGTGGTAAAGCAGCAGTGCCCAGCCACTGTGAACCTTGTTCTTAGTATGGCTGGATATCTACTGTATCTCTCACATAGCAGTCACCCCAGTCAGCCCTGATTGTTCAGTAAGATGGCAGTGTGCTCCCATGTCAACCAGTGGCAGCATTACAGAGTGCTTGCTATCAATTCAGGGATAAAATGCGCTTTTTAAAAAAATAGTAATTTGATTAATTGTGTTTGCATCCACACAAATTGCCGCAATATGTTTAGAGTTTGCAGTTATCTCAGTCTGCGCAGCATGTTTACAGGGTAGGTAACAACAACTAGGGAATATGTGAGAAAATTTAATTTGTGCTTTGTGGAAGAGCAGAAGCTTTGTTTCAGAGCTGCCGTACACGCAAAAAAAAAGAAAAAAGAAAAATCTTCATTTCCGCACCATTTAACCCCTTTTGAAGAGACTTTTTTTTCTTTTTAATTCTGAGTCAATGTTCTAGAACTCAGTTCCATTACAACTTCCCATTACCAGCAGTGATTGTTACATCACTGCATTAGAGAATGTTCAGCTGAAGACATTCTAATCACACTTCTGTGACATCACACCTGAAACGCTCAGTGAAACAGCAGCAATATTTGTTGCTGTAGAATGCTGGGCAGCAAACAGTGCTCTTATCTTTCATGTTCTTTGTTCAATCAAGGATGACGTCATAAAAGATTAGTATAGCAAATCAGAGTTGAAAGGGTCTAGAGGTAATGCTTTTCTCTCAAATTGGCCTTGAAATAGTCCTGGTTTCACAGTGTTTAAGGAGTTCATTTCAAAGTAAATATAATACTACGAGTCACCCTTTCTAGGTGTATGTGTATGTGAGTGTTTGCGTCATGAATTTGTGCGCGTCAGTGGCGGCTGGTGAACTGGCGATAGGGGAGGCTCAAAACAATCCCTTAAAATTAATGATTGGTCACGACCTGTTTTCAATCATTCATTTAAATTACCATTACAGAAACTCTGATAACTCTCAACATTATCAGATGTGGCCAGTTTTCATTTATAATGCATACCCATTACGACTCCGGACTTCTCACGCTTTACTATATTCAGGGATTGGGAGGAATGCATGTGTTTCATGATCATTTGAATGAAATAAGATCATTTGAAACGTCTTTACGCAATTACATTGCTTCCAACCCCTCCATGTACAAGGACTTCAATTCCGCGCGAGAATCTCTTACATACGTGTTGATTGAATAATTGCTGACTACAGCAGAGGAACGTAATATGCCACCTAAACTCACACCGAATGTGTGAGAGTTGACTGGTATGCGTTATAAATGAAAACTGGCCTCACCTGATAATGTTGAGAGTTTTCGGAGTTTCTGTAATTTAAATGAATGATTGAAAACAGGTCGTGACCAATCATTATTTTTAAGGGATTGTTTTGAGCTTCCCCTATCGCCAGTTCACCAGCCACCACTGGTGTGTGTGTGTGTGTGGGTGTGTGGGTGTGTGAGTGTTGATCATGAATTCAAATTGGGCTGCACTCAAATGAGTGCTTGCATGCATATCTGTGTGTATGCTTTGAGTGTGTCCGCGTGTGTGTGTCTGCATTGTGTGTTTATGCGCATGTGTGTTTCTGCATGTGTGTTTGTGTATGTCGCATGTGTTTACATGTGTTTCTGTATGTGCGTGTTTTTGTCTGCGTGTATGTGTGTGTTTGCATGTATGTTTACATGTGTGTTTGTTTTTGTGTATGTGTGTGTGTGTATGTGTGAGCCAGCATGTTTGAACTGGGCCCTCCCCCTGTTTTCAGATTCAGTCTATTCACCCTCTCCAGCCAATTACCACAGACATATCTGCCCAAGCCTTGCCCCTCACGCTCCGCTTTTTCCACGAGGCCCCGCCCCTTCAGTGTGGACACACTCGCGCTTCGCCCAGTCCAGGACACTTCCTCATTCCAAGACATACTGGAATAAACTCAAAACAGAAAGCTGATGTGGAGGGAGAGATGCATGACGTGGAAAGGAATTCCTCAGTGATACCATGTGCTGCTCATGAAGAGTGATGTAGAACTACTCAGAACTAGAACCTGAGCCAGAATAAAACCAGAATTTAACGGACTGGGTTTACACACTTTTGAGGAGGGAGAGAATGTGTCATCCTTACACACACACACACACACACACACACACAAACACGTGCCAAGCTGCTGCATTTTTACCATGGGAACAGAAGCAAGCTCCTACGAACTGATATTTAAAAATAAATAAATAAGCGTACTGAGGGGGGGAACTCCCCCCAATGTGAGTCATCTCCATTTTCAGTGTTTTACTGCTTACGTGTGGTAAATTCTTGATGCAACCAATGATGTTTGCTTTCAAATCCAGCAACAGAAAAAAGTGTTTGCTTTTATTTTTTTTTTAAATTTAGTTTTGCCATTTTTACTGGAAACCACCCAACCCCCCCCCCCCCATTCCCAAACCAAATTTTAAGTGGTGATCATGTACCATGTTTTGGGGAATGCATTGCATATGGAATTGTATGACCTGAGGTTTTTTCAATCCCTGACTGCAAACTGCCATAAAAAGCAGTATAAAGACACGTGTAAAAAAAAAAAAAAAATTTGGTATATTCATTTATAAATACAGTGTTCTGCAAATTTATTTTATGCGCCACCACTATATGAGGTTTTTAAAAACATGAGCACAAAGAAAATTTGCATTTTGTGAGGCTGTAGACTCATATATTCACCGGTACCTTTTTCCAGTCTCTTTTGGAAACAAATTGCAGTATTAGTATTTCTGTTTTGGGTCTGGGATAATAATGTGTTTTTGCTTTTGTTGGCTCATCAATGTGCGAGTGTTGACTGTGCCACAAATGAGACAGTCTCGGTATCTACCGTCTGGCTGACCACTTGCTGTCATCTCCATGCAACAGGAAGCGGCTAATTACAGGTCTGCCTCAGAGCCCCCACTTCAGCACAGTGACAAGTCTCCTGTTGCTTTGACAACCAGCGACAGGTCTGTGTGGGTTTGTGCGTCTGTGCTTGTGTCCCGAGTGGTGACCATTTTGCTGACTTCCCATATGTGTGCGAAAATTCATGGAAAGTGTTGTTAGTCATCTTGGCAAGTGTGGATGTGCATTGCACTGCTTGAGTGCGTGTTTATGAATTAGCCTACGACTTGCAAACGTATGCTGGAATATCTCACTTGGCCACATCCTGGCTGCATTGAAAACATTTCCAGGTGTTAGCTAAATCAATTGAGCAGTATTCACTTAAAAATTACTGGTGGTGAGTCCATTAAAAAGAAAAATGAGCTTTACCTGATTGTGATCTGGGACTGAACACTTGTGCATGGTAGGGCTAATGTTTTGTTTTTGTTCTACGGCGTACACATGCAGACAACACACAGACCTAATTTGGGTTCATCTTGTCTTAAATTTTTGTTCCACAGCCAAATTGGCAGGCTGGCCTCCCTTCGCCAAGGAGGCTCATCTTTGTCACCTCTTCCCGTCCTAATAAATCATTAAATATAATTAATTCCTGCTGTCTTGATTCTACTTTGCAGTTTATAGCTCTGTATTGATCCTTGGTGATGTACACAGGCAGTGGGCAAAATTTTAGAAACACCTTCAAAAACTGAACATCTAGCATTTAATCACGTGTAAGCCCACCCTTAAAAATAGTTTAAATCCTTCTAGCAATGCTGTCATAAACATTTCTTAGGTGTGTGTGTCGTGGAATATTGGCCCCCATCTCCAATTCCATGTCGGATAAAAGAGGTGAAACCTGAGTTTACAGTCGAGCTCCAGAACCTCCCATAAAGGTTTTATTATGTTCATAAAAGGTGATTGCGCGTGCCATAGAAGGCATTTGACGTAATCTGTGATGTCATCGTGCAACATTCTTAAATGCTGTACTTTGCCACCTGCTGCTTCCGATGCATCAAAGCTACCGCCATTTTTCTGAGAGGTTGCCAATATTCTGTCTCCCTATAAACAAGTAGTTGATATTTTAAGGAAAATCTTAAAGCTTGCGGGAGAACACTCGTGTGTTGCAATGATGAACACAGGAACTGCACTTTTCAATGTACACATGATCAACTGCCTCCTTGCTCGTGTTAAATACTGTTATCCAGAAGACGTCTTCCTCATGAGGGTCGCAGGGAAGCTGGAACGATCAAAGCCAACAATAAGCAAATGTCAGGAACTCAGAAGAGCCCCCGGCCGATTCGGACCGACTATGGCAAGCCGTTTTAACATTTAATAGCTAGACTGGATATGTGTTGCAGATATCCGCTATTCAATTCTTCCTAGTCAAAAAGAGCATTTCAGATATCTACAATGACATTCCTCCTATCCACAATTGTCATTTAAGATATCTACAACGTCATTCTTCCTAGGATAAATGACGTCACTTTTTCCATTCATGTGAATGGGGTTTCTCATTACAGATATCTACATTTCAGTTGCAGATATCCGCAATGTGAATTGCAGATATCTGCCACCGAATTACGACTAGTTGTAACTCCAGTTTGAGATATCTACAATTAAATTTTGACTAGTCAAAATTCCAGTTCAAAGATATCTTGAATTGCCCTCAATTCAAGATATCTACATTGTCCTTTGTAGATATCTTAAATTAAGTTTTGCCTAGTCAGACTGACATTGTAGATATCTTTAACTGGATGTATGTCTAGTCAAAATTAATTAGTAGATATCTCAAACTGGAATTTGGGATATACGTAATTTAATTGTAGATATCTGCTATCAAGTTACAGATATCTCGGAGGGAAATTTGATTAGAGATATCTCAAATTGGAGATATCTTTCACTTCCATTCTGCCTAGTCGAAATGTAATTGAAGATATCTTGAACTAGAGTTTTGACTAGGCGAAATGACGTCGCAGATATCTGTATGCCAGAAAGTTACGGCAAGCGGGAGCGGCGCCGCGTGCTGATTCAAAGCTGCATTTAAACGCTATGTCAGAGCAAGCAGAGGCCGAAGTTGTTTTTGATCGTGTTTTTAATGCCGCAGAGCCCGTCCACGACAGGAGCTGTCAAATGCACAGGGTTTAACGTTACATTCTGCAACAAGACGACTGTTTTCCAGCTGCGTTTCCCAAAAGGGTGTTGTTTAAGTTAGCAAGCGAGTTCATCCATTCACGGTCAATGGGCCCAACTATGTAAGGTAGCATCTGTGATTTCGGGAAATGCACCCCAGAATTCGTCGTAGGTACTCAAGTGTGTCTGGAGACTACAAATATTCGATACGCTGTAAATTTCTACCACAAGTCTCTAGTGAACGAAGCTCTCGTTCGCCACAAAATTCCTTGGTGATAAGCTCTTTCTATTTTATGGCATTTTCTAACAATGTTATCCACAACAGCAACCGCCATTTCTTCCGCTAACGCTGCACAACAATTCTGACGAGTCATAATGACGTTTGAGATATCTTTAATGTTCATTCTGCCTAGTCAAAACTGAATTACAGATATCTACATTTGTCAGTTGGGATGCGTGACGAGTCGAGTGTCGCTTTCAGTGACGTTTCTGCTGATATCTGTAATTCAGTTGTGACTAGTCAAAACTGAATTACAGATATCTCTAACTGTAGTTTTCCCTAGTCAAAATGACGTTATAGATATCTTGAATTAAAATTCTCACTAGTCACAATGTAATTACGACGAGTCAAAATGACGTTGTTGATATCTGCAATGTTAATCCCGGATAGTCAAACTTCGCTATTAAATGCTAAAACGGCTTGCCATACAATGTAGATATCTTGAATTGAGGGCAATTCAAGATATCTTGAACTGGAATTTTGACGAGTCAAAATTTAATTGTAGATATCTCAAACTGGAGTTACGACTAGTCGTAATTCAGTGGCAGATATCCGTAGTTCACTTTGCGGATATCTGCAACTGAAATGTAGATATCTGTAATGAGAAACCCCATTCACTTGAATGGAAAAAGTGACGTCATTTATCCTAGGAAGAATGACGTAGTAGATATCTTAAATGACAATTGTGGATAGGAAGAATGTCATTGTAGATATCTTAAATGCTCTTTTTGACTAGGAAGAATTGAATAGCGGATATCTGCAACACATATCCAGTCTAGCTATTAAATGTTAAAACGGCTTGCCATAAACAACGTCATTTTGACTCGTCGTAATTACATTGTGACTAGTGAGAATTTTAATTCAAGATATCTATAACGTCATTTTGACTAGGGAAAACTACAGTTAGAGATATCTGTAATTCAGTTTTGACTAGTCACAACTGAATTACAGATATCAGCAGGGACGTCACTGAAAGCGACACTCGACTCGTCACGCATCCCAACTGACAAATGTAGATATCTGTAATTCAGTTTTGACAAGGCAGAATGAACATTAAAGATATCTCAAACGTCATTATGACTAGTCAGAATTGTTGTGCAGCGTTAGCTATCGTTAGCGGAAGAAATGGCGGTTGCTGTTGTGGATAACATTGTTAGAAAATGCCATAAAATAGAAAGAGCTTATCACAAGGAATTTTTTGGCTAACGAGAGCTTTGTTCACTAGAGACTTGTGGTAGAAATTTACCGGCGACGAATATTTGTGGTCTCCGGACACACTTGAGGACCTACGACGAGTCGGGGGTGCTTTTCCCGAAATCACAGATGCTACCTTACATAGTTGGGCCCATTGACTGTGAATCGCTTTTTGGAAAACGCACCCTGGAGTAACAGCTGAAAGAGTCGTCTTGTTGCAGAATGTAACGTTAAACCCTGTGCATTTGACAGCTCATGTCGCGGCACCGGGTTGCGTGCATTAAAAACACGATCAAAAACACATTCGGCCTCTGCTTGCTCTGACATGGCGTTTGAATGCAGCTTTGAATCAGCACGCCGCGCCGCTCCGACCTGCCGTAAGATTTCTGGCATACAGATATCTGTGAAAGATACGTCATTTCGCCTAGTCAAAACTCTAATTC
Organism: Gymnothorax javanicus; assembly: GCA_029692085.1. NCBI lineage: Eukaryota > Metazoa > Chordata > Actinopteri > Anguilliformes > Muraenidae > Gymnothorax > Gymnothorax javanicus. Next base: position 140,379,875 of record CM056198.1, on the reverse strand, counting down.
AAGATATCTTCAATTACATTTCGACTAGGCACAATTAAAAGTGAAAGATATCTCCAATTTGAGATATCTCTAATCAGATTTCTCTCCGAGATATCTGTAACTTGATAGCAGATATCTACAATTAAATTACGTGTATCCCAAATTCCAGTTTGAGATATCTACTAATTAATTTTGACTAGACATACATCCAGTTAAAGATATCTACAATGTCAGTCTGACTAGGCAAAACTTAATGTAAGATATCTACAAAGGACAATGTAGATATCTTGAATTGAGGGCAATTCAAGATATCTTGAACTGGCAATTTTGACTAGTCAAAATTTAATTGTAGATATCTCAAACTGGGGTTACTACTAGTCGTAATTCAGGGCAGATATCCGTGATTCACTTTGCGGATATCTGCAACTGAAATGTAGATATCTGTAATGAGAAACCCCATTCACATGAATGGAAAAAGTGACGTCATTCATCCTAGGAAGAATAGCGCTGTAGATATCTTAAATGACAATTGTAGATAGGAGGATGTCATTGTAGATAAATCTAGGAAATGCTTGATATTGCAACACATATAGGCTATTAAAGAAACGGCTTGCCAGCGGATATCTGAATTACAGAACACATATCCAGTCTAGCGTTATAGATATTAAATTTAAAGTCACAATGTATCTTGCCATCAAAATTTGTTGATATCTGCAATCAAATTTGATGTTAATTGTAGATATCTCTATCAATCTTTATGTCTAGTCAAAATTAATAAGTAGATATCTCAAACGTTTTATGAATTTGGGATATATCAAATAAGTTTGAGATTGCAAAATTGTAGATATTCGTAAATTTGGGATATATCAAGTTACAGATATCTCAAGTTACAGATAGAGAAATCTGATAAGAGATATTCAAATTGGAGATATCTTTCACTTCCATTCTGCCTAGTCGAAATGTAATTGAAGATATCTTGAATTAGAGTTTTGACTAGGCGAAATGACGTCGCAGATATCTGTATGCCAGAAAGTTACGGCAGGCGGGAGCGGCGCCGCGTGCTGATTCAAAGCTGCATTCAAACGCCATGTCAGAGCAAGCAGAGGCCGAATGTGTTTTTGATCGTGTTTTTAATGCCGCAACCGGTGCACGACATGAGCTGTCAAATGCACAGGGTTTAACGTTATATTCTGCAACAAGACGGCTCTTTCAGCTGTTACTCCAGGGTGCGTTTTCCAAAAGCGATTCACAGTCAATGGGCCCAACTATGTAAGGTAGCATCTGTGATTTCGGGAAATGCACCCCCGAATTCGTCGTAGGTCCTCAAGTGTGTCCGGAGACCACAAATATTCGATACGCTGTAAATTTCTACCACAAGTCTCTAGTGAACGAAGCTCTCGTTCGCCACAAAATTCCTTGGTGATAAGCTCTTTCTATTTTATGGCATTTTCTAACAATGTTATCCACAACAGCAACCGCCATTTCTTCCGCTAACGCTGCACAACAATTCTGACGAGTCATAATGACGTTTGAGATATCTTTAATGTTCATTCTGCCTAGTCAAAACTGAATTACAGATATCTACATTTGTCAGTTGGGATGCGTGACGAGTCGAGTGTCGCTTTCAGTGACGTTTCTGCTGATATCTGTAATTCAGTTGTGACTAGTCAAAACTAAATCACAGATATCTCTAACTGTAGTTTTCACTAGTCAAAATGACGTTATAGATATCTTTAATTAAAATTCTGACTAGTCACAATGTAATTACGACGAGTCAAAATGACGTTGTTGATATCTGCAATGTTAATCCCGGATAGTCAAACTTCGCTATTAAATGTTAAAACGGCTTGCCATAGACCGACGACCTTCTCGTGGAGTAACAGCGCTTTCCAATGTCATCACGGTGAAATGCCACATTTTTACATCGCCAACTCCTGTAAGTAACATTGTACAGCCAGCAGGTGGCGATGTATCCACAAAAATGTTAGACCACAGTCTTGATATATCAAGCAGGTGAGTGTTCTAATTGACAGGCCATGAGCGCGAACCCAGGTCAAGTGTTCTTGCGATTGAATTAAAAAAGGCTGGTGGTAAGTGTGTTCATTTGTCTGTCCAAGTGCCTCACATATCAAGGAACAGCCGGCGACTCAATAAGAGATATAAATCCATCAACATCCTATTAATGGATTCGTTTGACGGTTAGCTTTACTGAGAAATGTATTGCTGTTTGATATCTGCTGGTCAGAGAACGTCGTTAGATGGCAAAAAAGCTCTTAAGTTTTTCAGATTTCAAAACCCTTAGAGAAAAACCACATGAAGTTTACATATTTTCCATTAGTGATCATGGAGAACATGCTACCATGTATTATAGCATGTGGACAATGCTTTCACATGTTGTAATATTTGAGAAACGTGCTATGCACATGTCGAAGATGCTCCCGTGTATAACTTGTCAAGAACACCTCTAACATAGCACACGTTATCTCGTATTTCAAATGACTTTAACCCACCGAGCAAGCATACGGCCAAACAACGTCTTTTCGAGGTCTTCCACAAGCGTCTAAATGACGTCCCTGAGGAGCCAGAATGAAAGTTTTTATGACGTCTTGACATCCTCTGGACGTCCCGTATTAACGTCCACCAGACCTCTGCACAAGGTTAAAAATTAGTTCAAATGAGGTTGTTCTGGGCGTCTTTTCAACGTCAACTGCGCACTTCTTTTAGAGATTCTTGACGAAAACAAAACATATTGTTTCTGTCTCCTCCCTCCACCTACCTTACCATGCCTCCGGTTGCGTTTTTGGCTGTTAGCTGTTGCGGTAATGCCGGTATTTGATCTTCTGAATGGTGAATCACTAAGCTACACTTGCTACCGATTGCGCCACGAAGTTTGGCGAAAAGCATGGCGTAGTTAATATGTGTTTCCCAACGACTACCTTCCCCGGGTCATTAAACGAAGTCATTACAACTTGTATCCATAATATAAAAAATAATGTACTGGACTTATAGTATTATAGTGTTGGGGAAATAAAACAATTAAGAAAATTATTAACATGAAATTTTGTGTTTTAATGTCATCATAGTCGTCTGCTTTTTGTTTTGTTTTTTGTTTGTTTGTTTGTTCGTTTGTTGAATGTGGCGACTCGCCCCGCAGCGGGGTTAATTGGGGGAAAGAGATCGGCAATCTGCGGTGCCGACAAGAGAAGCAGTTCTGCTATTGGCGCCGCGGCCAGGCGGATAAGAGAAGCACTTCCGCTATTTTCCCCACAACTGGGCCAATAAGAGATTTCATTTTATTATCTGCCCCAGTCTTTGAACTTGCTGTAGCAATCGAGTTTCGCGAGCTTTTTAAGGTTTATTACTAACAAACAAACAAGGAAGCGGCTATGCGTCCAGTAGCGCTTCGGCGCGAAAGTTCAAAGTTCGTCTAATGACCGGTGGAAAGTAGTCGTCGGGAAACACATCTTAACTACGCCATGCTCTTAACCTAACTTCGCGGCGCAATCGGTAGCGACTGTAGTTCAGAGATTAACGGTTCGAATCCCCTCGTTTCCGCGATAAGGAGCTTTGCTTGTCATAACAATTGCTAAAGAGCGACATCTAAGAGCTAATGAAGCAGTCGGAGAGATAGGGAGGCATCGCCAGGTAGATGGAGGGAGGAGATAGAAACCATATTTTGTTTTCGTCAGTATCTCTAAAATAAGTGTGCAGTTGACGTTGAAAAGACGCCCAGAACGACCTCATTTGAACAAATTTTTAACCTTGTGCAGAGGTTCGGTGGATGCTAATACGGGACGTCCAGAGGATGTCTTAAAAAAACGTCATAAAAACTTTCATTCTGGCTCCTCAGGAGACGTCATTTAGACGTTTGTGGAAGGTCTCAAAAAGACGTCGTTTGGACTTATTCTTGCTTGGTGGGAACGTGCTTCGAGTGATTATGCACATGTGAAATTCATGCGGTTTTTCTGTAAGAGACCTTTGGATGCCAAAGTTATTTGGGGAGTAAAACGGTATCAAACATGCATTATATTTAAGGACTGTGATGTTCATAGTGCATGCAACTTTGAATGCTTCTACAACCCCAATTCCTAAATAGTTGGGAAAAAGAACAAGTTGTGAATAAAATCAAAACGCAATGACTTTCAAATCACGCCAGCCGGTATTTTACTCACAATAGAACAGAGATAACATAGCAAATGTTAATTGGTTGCAATAAATTGGTTGCAAAGTCCTGCCATTTGTTTACTACACCCAGATAATATCACAGAAATAATAAGAACTGGCTGTAGAATTGTGCTGACTGGCAAATCCTGGTGGTTGGGTCAAAATATTGGGGATATTACTAAACCGGGATTTTACACTTCAGATCATGGGTGCGTGTTTTTGGATTGTGACAAGACACTAGAGTACCCACGTGAACCCAAGTACCCCGTGTAAATACTAGGACCTGGGTTCATACCCTCAACGATTTCGCAAAGGCGCTTCGCGCTGCATTAGCGTGTTGCCATATACTATTGATGTCATTAGTACATAAACCAACCAAGATTACATTAGTTTAAAAAACGGCAGTATTTATTGCGCATTTTGCACAACTGAAATCCACACAATGTGTTTTATATTGAGAAATTAAATAAGCCAAAAGACAGGCAAAAAATAATAATTAAAAAAATACATGCACAGCAATTGACCCTGTTGAATGACAAGCACAATAAAAAATGACTTGACAGTAACAGTTACAGTGGAAAATAATGCCTATTAGTAGGCTAAGTATTGTTTTAGCTTTCAATATCGCATACAATCCAAGCTTTCCTCAGTGAAGGTCCAATTGGAGAGTGCCAGGGCCTGTAGGGTCAAAATAACTGAGAGCAGACTCCCTGTACGTCTATGTCCTGAAAAAAAGGAGACGCAGAAACCCAGGTCTGTTGTGAATGCAGTAGGTCATTTATGTACTCTGGGATTAGTCTGTGAAAGGATCTTAAATCCAGGAAAACAATCTTATAATCTGCAAACACAAACCATGGATACTAAAATCCAGGCCTCAAATCCAACTACCCTCCTGGTTTTCTTTGCTGTCGTACGAACTGGAATCAGAAATGTCTTCAAAGCTGACTACCAGGTAATGGGAGGGTTGACAACAAGCAATTATTGGCCTTTGAGAAACACAATACTCTCTTCATATGGAATATTTTTTTGTCAAGTACTCCACATGTTTTTGAATAGGAAATAATATGCGATAGAATCTAAGCAGCAGTTCGTTGTTGCAATCCAGTCTGAAATGCACAAAATGTTGTAGGCTAAATTATATGCTGCACAATTGAAATTGTACTGGGATTGAGTGCCAACATTGTATTTCACAAGCAGTGCAATGTGGCGGGGGGTGTAACAGACGATGAATACAATCAGATTTGCTGTTACGACGGCGACAAATTTTCTCCTCTCCTCCCGGGTGACGGCGTTCTTGTCTCTCAGCAGGGAAAATATTGCTTGACTGGAGCAAAAGAGTGTCGTACAAAATGGAATAAAGAATCCTGGTATGAGCGCGCCCAATAAGTATGGAAGTGGCGCTGGTTCTGGCTGTCTGACGAAGCAAGATTTTAATTGATCCTTCCTGTTCAGTTTTTCAAAGAAGATGCACATCAGTGCAACCGTCGCCCATATGAGCAGACATAGCACTGCGGCCGTCCGTTTCCTCAACCCATCTGCTCTGGCGCCGAACGGAAACTTCACGACTATGAACCGGTGCACGCTGATGGCCGTTTGGAGGAACATGCTGGCGTACATGTTTAAGTAGTAAACTGAAAAGAGGAGGGGACAGATATCCCAGACCGCCGAGTGGTCAAAGGCGCTGTAGATCTTCACAGGGAGGAAGACGATGAGGGCGAGGTCAGCCACTGCCAGATTCATCATGTAGACATGCGTTTCAGTCCAGCTTGCCCTCTTGAGGAAGAATACGATCAAGGCGGCGGAGTTTAAGATGAGGCCAGCCCCAAAAATGGGGATGTAGGCCACCTTTTGGAAAACCCATACCTCCTCCGTCAGGCTTATATTGCACCCACTGGTCCGGTTCATGAACATTCTTTCTGATGAAGAAAAGGAAAAATATCAATTTAAAAATTATGAAAAGCCAATGTGTATTTTTAAATATTGTTTCGACTGGAATCTTTACAACCCCAATTCCAAAGAAGTTGGGATGCTGTGTAAATTGTAAATAAAAACAAAATACAATCATTTGCAAATCTCATAAACCCACATTTCATTCACAATAGAACATAGTTGACATATCAGATGTTGATAATAAGACATTTTACCATTTCATGAAAAATATTAGCTCATTTTGAATTTGATGGCAGCAACATATCTAAAAAAAAAAAGTTGGGAGAGGGGCAACAAAAGGCTGGAAAAGTAAGTGGTTCTAATAAAAACCAGCTAGAGGAGCATTTTGCAACTAATTAGGTTCATTGGCAACAGGTCAGTAACATGACTGGGTATAAAGAGCATTTTAGAGAGGCAAAGTCTCTCAGAAGTAAAGATGGACAGAGATTCACCAATCTGCAAAAAAAATGCATCTAAATATTGTGGAACAATTTCAGAAAAATGTTCCTCAATGTAAAATTGTGAAGACTTTGAATCTACGGTACATAATATCATTAAAAGATTCAGAGAATCTTGAGAAATCTCTGTGCGCAAGGGACAAGTCCGAAGATCAATATTGAATGCTTGTGATCTTCGGGCCCTCAGGCAGCGCTGCATTAAAAACAGGTATGATTCTGCCCTGGAATACACTGCATGGGCTCAGGAACACTTCCATAAATCATTGTCTGTGAACACAGTTTGCCGTGCAGTCTATAAATGCAAGCTAAGGCTGTGTCATGCAAAGAAGAAGCCATGTGTGAACACGATCCAGAAACGCCACCGTCTTCTCTGGGCCAAAGCTCATTTAAAATGGACTGAGGCTGAATGGAAAATTGTTCTGTGATCGGTTGAATCAAAATTTGAAATTCTTTTTAGGAACCACAGACACCGTGTCGTGTGGTCTAAACAGAAGAGGGACCATCCATCAAAAGCCTACATCTCTGATGGTATCGGGTTATTAGTGCCGATATGTGCCCTATGAGTGCATAAGTGCCTATGGCATGGACAGCTTACACATTTGGAATGACATTATCAATGCTGAAAACTATATAGAGGTTTTACAACAACATTTGCTCCCATCCAGAAAATGTCTCTTTCAAGGAAGGCCTTGCATATTTCAGCAGGACAATGCTAAACCACATACTGCATCCATCGCAACAGCATGGCTTTGCAGTAGAAGAGTATGAGCACTGAACTGGCCTACCTGCAGTACAGACCATTGACTAATAGAAAACATTTGGCGCATCGTAAAATGAAAAATCCAGCAAGGAAGACCCAGGACTGTTGAGCAGTTAGAATTATACATCTGACAAAAGTGGGACAACATTCCTCTCCCAAAACTTCAGCAATTGGTCTCCTCACTTCCCAGACATTTACAGGCTTAAGAGGGGATACAAAACTACAGTAAACATGGCCCTATCCCAACTTTTTTGAGATGAATTGCTGCCATCAAATTCAAAATGAGCTAATATTTTAAATGAAATGGTAAAACGTTTCACTGTCAACATCTGATATGTTGTCTATGTTCTATTGTGAATAAAATGACAGTTTATGAGATTTGTGAAACGTCGCATTCTGTTTTTATTTACATTTTACACAGCATCCCAACTTTTTTGGAATTGGGGTTGTAAATAATTGTCAGTACAAATTTGGTTGGCGAAATTGATATACACCAGGGCAAAAGTTAGGCACCGGCATCACTGAATTCGAAGTGAAATTTTCTGGAAATGAGGAAGCCTTGAACTCCTTAAATTTGCATTAAGGTCTTAGTATGCATTACACGTGGGTTTCACATCCAAAAGGTTTTGTTATGAAACCTGTTTAATTGCATGTGCTGAATGTTAGCAGTAATGGAAGCATATAACTAACAATATTGAAATGAAAATGCATTCTCAGAGATGAGTTTTCATTTTCAAGATTCAAGCACATGATCTGTATGAAATGAAAATATAATGCTCCATTTTGCATTTTCATTTTCAAGATCCACAAGCAGTTAAGTGCCGCTTCTGGAAACAAAGTTCATCGTAGCTATTCTGTTTCCTCCAATTAAAGCTCAGCTGGATCAGCCTTTAGGACTCAGTTTCATACACGCGAATGTCGCTGTCTGAGTTACTGCGTGAGTGACTGACTAAGTGATCAAGTTCAACAATTGGCTAGCCCGCGGGGAAGAAGTTCAGCGATTGGTCGGCCGGCGGGGAAGAGGCAGCCCAGCCATGTACTAGGTGCACCTAGTCTTGTTTAGCAAACGCAGGTCCTCCTGGCCATCTGTAAAAGACAGAAGGCCCATACTTTAAACAGCATCAAACATGTTGAAAACATACCTTTACTTTAAAAGCCAAAAGGTGTGAATTAAAGATCAAATTCTTTTCTGACTGATTTTCTATGCTGGGAAATGTATGTCCAAGCCGTATATCCAAGAATTGGGCAGTGCTTGATATTATTAATTTAGTCCTCTGGCGAAGTAGAACTTGTTTTTAGAATTGGATGGTGCTTAATTTTTGCCCAGGTGTATATTTTAGCAGCATCTTTAAATGGTGGCCACAAGCTTGAGTTTTATTTTGGATTTCATGATTATCAGTTGTCCGTTGTCCGTTCAGGTCCATGACTATTTGGACAGTGACACAGTTGTCATCATTTTGGCTCTCTGTGCCACAACATTGGTTTTGAAATGAAGCAATTATGATGTTCACCGTTAACCCTTAGAGCGCTGGAAAATATTTTCAAAAAATTATAAATCAAATTTTCTTGTGCTGTTGAAAACCTATCAGAGCTCTTTTAAACAAGTCACCACATGATAGGTTCTGAACAGCTTTGAATTTGATATCTTACATCATTGAGCAACACTGTACTCAAAGGGTTAATTTTAGGGTTTTGTCAGGAATATTGTTTGAAACATGAAGGATTGCAATAATTTTTTATCCATAGACCCCCAATATTAAAGGCTCAAGAGTAATTGGGCAAATTAGGATTATCGTAGATGATATGCTCATTTTCAATGTTTGGTTGTGAATCTTTTGCAGCCTGAAGTCTGGGAGCCGCTGACGCTGTTTCTTTTCCATTGATGCTCTACCAGACTGTGACTACAACTGACTTCAGTTTGGATTGGGGTCCACCCGTCCGTCTGCGTGTCCATCTATCTAGGCCACGATGGGGACAAGATTTCTCTGAAACTATTATACCTAGATGCATGAAATGTTGTATGCTTAATAAGCTGGTCATGATCTACGTTGAGTTCAAAAATGGATGACAAAGCATGTTTTTTTGACGGAGTTATGGCCCTTGATGGTGGCGGGGGAGAGTGATGACTGTCATCTTGTTTTATTTCATCTCCATGCTGTGTTATACAGCTGCAATGACAGTATCTTTTTTCCTTGGCCAAATATTTATAGACCTGGCTATTTATTTTTCTGTATCCACTGTAGGGATGTATTTTTGGGGTATTTCTGGTCATGGAGAGCTGTGGGGTCACTTGCATTTAACTGACTAATTAGAGCAAAGCATTAAACAGTTACACTCATCTCACCTGTGTACTTGGGTTTGAATCTAATGTCCAATTTTTGGCCCAAAGATCTGCGGTTCTCTGCGGTCAAAAATGAGAGCCACATGCTACAAACCGAACCACTTTATTTAACCCAGGAGTCTCAAACCGGTCCGTAAAAGGGGCTGCAGGTTTTCAATTCAACTGAGCAAAAGCACTCCTGATACAACTAATTTAATCGACTGACCTCAGCCTGCACAGTTGATTAGTTGTATCAGGTGAGCTTCTGCTCGGTTGGAATGAAAATCTGCGGCCCCCTGGCCCTTTTACGGACCAGTTTGAGACCCCTCGTTTAACTCCTTAAAAATGCATGACTTTGACCAGAATTTCCTTAGATTGAAGTAGTTTTTAAGGAGAAAAGTGCATGATTGACAGCTGTTTAAGGAGTAAAACTATAAAATTTCCTCTTGTTATTTTTTTCAGATTCACCCCTACATTAGCATAAATAAATAAAGGAAACCCCTGACTTATTGTGCAAATTGTGGGAATCAGCATAACAAGCAGAACAGAGCTAGAAAGGTAAAATCAGTTGTAATTAGTGGAGTTCATTCCCCTGGGAGACAGTATTGAGAAGATAAGAGAGTATTGATAAGGAAGAGCAAAGGTTTTGAACATTTGGCATAAAGAGCAAGTTATGACCGGCTGGCTTGAGAGATTAACCATCAGTATCAGCCTATATTGACAAAAGGTGCTTCCCATGGGTCACTGAGGTCTGTAAGTATTTATACGGTCCCAGTGTACACAAATGACTGATTCCCACATTTGAATGTGTTTCGATGTGTGTAAAATACACACGTCTGAAACACACATAGCCTTTGTTTCATTTCTGTTTGCTTGAGCGTAGAGCCAAGGCAGGCCATAAATCAGTATCAGTAAATTAAAAGCTGGCAAGAGTCTTGGCGACATTGGGTTCTATTCAGACCACCTACTGCATGGTACAAACAAACTGTTTAGTATTCTTTGTACACTCCTCAACTGCATGGTTATACATGGGCACGCTCCTAATGACTTACTGTACTCCACGATTGTGTCAATCCCAAAAAGTTTGCAAGCGTCTCTTTGATCTGGTGACAACTATCATGGCATTGCTCTGTGCTGTTCTATATCAAAATTATTTGAACTGATAATCATAGATCTTTATGGGAAGTTCTTATATACTTCAGATTTACAGTTTGGATTCAAGCCCGGACACTCTACTAATATATGTACAGCTATATACTTAGAGACTGTCAATTTCTATGTTTGTAAAGGTAATGATGTCTACACTTGTTTGTTAGATGCAAGCAAGGCATTTGACAAAGTGCATTACAGCAAATTGTTTTCACTTTTAATGTCTAGAGGGGTTCCTTCTGTTATTGTTCGTTTGTTACTCGACTGGTACACTCGACAGCAAATCTGCGTGTCTTGGGATAATTTCAAATCACGTTATTTTAATGTAAAAAATGGTGTTAAACAAGGCGGAGTTTTGCCCCCCATACTTTTTATTATATATATTGATGAGTTGATTTTACTCCTCAGCAAGTCTGAAATTGGTTGTCATGTCGGAAGCCTCTATGTCGGTGCTGTTGGGTATGCTGACGATATCACATTGATGTGTCCAAGCGTAAGTGGCTTAAACCAAATGTTGAAAATATGCAAAGAATTTGCAAATAAATTTAATGTTAAGAAAATGAAATGTATCAAACACGGCTCTTCTGTAAATGAGTATGATGTTGTTTACCTTGACGGCTCACTAATAGAGTGGTCTGATAAGGTAACTCATTTAGGTCATGTAATTAATGTCAAACTTGACGATGCTGACGACTGTCTTAGTAAATGTCAACATTTTAATGGTTCTGTAAATAAGCTTTTTGGCACATACGGTGGTCTCTCGCCTGATATCTTATGCAAATTGTTTAGAAACCATTGTTGTTCATTTTATGGTTCCCAGCTATGGTATCTTAATTCCCCTGGATTCCTTTTATGCTGTACTCAATGGAACAAAGCTGTACGTAAATTGTTAAATATACCTCAGCGCAGCCAACCTTGGTTACTCGGGCCATTGATGGGCCAATTGCATATCAGTGCTCAATTGACCATAAAATCTCTTAGGTTCTGTAATGGGATGTTGAACAGTTCAAATGAGGTTGTTTCCTCCATAAGTCGTCAAGCGTGTAGTGATGCACTACCTCCATCGGGCAAGAATATAGCTTATCTTAGGCACAAATATGGTATTGTCGTGGGAGACTCTCAACATGCTAACGCCACTTGTTATGATTCTGCCTTGTGTGCTTGTCTGTGCTTGTGCGTTTCCTCGTGTCCCTCTTGATTTGTGTTTCAGCTCCATTCCTGCGACCCGTCCATCTATTCCCCCTCGCCCTGGTTCCTGTGATGTCGTGCGACAGCCTGCATGCCTGAGTCCCGTTGTCCAATCACATTTCCTCTTTCGGTTTTGGCTTTGGTATTTCATTCATTGCTTCCACCTGTGCTTAATTCTGGGTCTCGCAAACTCTTAGTGAATGGCTCGTAAACTGAGTGAATGCATTCCGATAGGGCCATTACTGACCATACTAACCAGCACTTATTTAAGGGTGTGCATATATTGTCACATAGTACTAACCTAATTAAGTCATTAGCGAGTGCGAGTGTTTCTAGCTTTTGTAAATTCCTTCCTAAGCTTTCCCTGATTAACTGCTTTTAAAGCTATGCTTTCCTTTGCTGTTCTCGTGGTGCTTTTTACTCGTCACGTTTAGATTACCTCAGTCTAAACCGTGCAGTTTGATTGATCGTCTTAGCGTCTTGTGTCGAGTCATCATTGTTTACCCGGTCCTCGTGAATTTGTTTATTAATCCCATGTGTTTCTGTTTCCCCTTGAGATTGCCTGCCTTATCCCCGCCTCCTCCCTAGTGTATTTAAACTTGGAAGAGGGAAGAGATGTCAGACGGGACTTCGCGCGCGTTTCCACCTGAGTCTGTGCGGCATTGAAGATCTCTGTTCCTTCCGAGCATTTCCGTTGTATTTTTTTAAGCCCAGTGTCTTCCCCTTGTCTAAGTCCCTGTGTTCCCGCTAGCTTGTTTCAGTTTTATTCTAGCCACTCGTGGAGTGTGTATATTCGTTTCCCCCCTTCCCTGCCTTTGGCAGAGTACCTTGGTTCTCCTGGTTCAGTGCATGTGCACGGTGTTTCTTTTTGGCCTGTGTGCCACTTTTCCTGTGTTTGGGTTCCAAATAAAACCTCCTGGATCCTGCATCTAGTGTCCACCTGACGTCATTCCTAACAGCCACTAGAATTCTTACTGTGCACCAGAGCCGTTCGATGCAAGTCGTCTGACTGCTATCTCCAATGCGCAGAATTTGCTTGATGTAAAGAACAAATGTTCAACATTAGATGGTTTTAGTGATGATATGATTGCAAATATAATTGAAGTAATAGCATGTGACTAGTTTTTTAATAGCAGCTGCTGTGTATATAGTGTCTTTTTTCTATTTTTCTTATACTTCCATGTAATTTTTGTGTTTTGTCTGGACTGTATGTTCTGTATCCTGTACTTAGAGTACGAAATAAAGATATATAAATAGAATTGTCACTGTCTCAATTCTGACATACTGCACTGTGCGCTAACAGTCAAAAGTTTGAACATCCGCACATCACATGCAGTTGGAAATGTAAAGAAATAAATATGTAGACACCTGCGGTTTAAAAATAAATATAACAATCTTAGTCTTGAAAGTAGCCGTTTTTTGTAATAACTGTTGAGCATATGTATTCATTATATTTCTATATTAGGGCAGTCATGGGTTTTGATAGTTGTTAACCAACATTGCTTTGGAAGTTCCCATGGATGTACAACACCTGAGGGTTGTTTCTTTTTAATTATTCTGTCTGCCATGTCCCAAATTAACTTGATTTTACTGCTGTTCCTGAAAAATTGAAATTATTAATTAATTATTGGTTCTTTAACTCTGATATTTTGGAGTCCATAAGGCAACTTTCCTGTGAAATTAAAGACACTTTTTGATTTAGCACTATCCACATCTTGTATTGTGCTATATACAGTGCCTGACAAAAGTCTTGTCACTTATCCAAGTTGTAGGAACAACAAATAATAACCTGACTTTTAGTCGATCAATTGGAATCAAAAATGGCTTATATGAAAGGCAAAGCCCTCTAGATTATGCGAAATATACCAAAATAGAGTTTTGTGTCATTGAGTGAGTTTTATAATTTAATTAGTACAGAAAGGTCAGATTTTGCTTGGACAAAAGTCTTGTCGCCTTGAAAAAAAATGTGGAAATTATACATACACTTTATTTTGAATACACAAATATGCCACTATAATATCAGAACATAAAGCCATGGTGCCTTGGAAAAAAGAATTAATATTGCGTATGACTCCCATGAGCTTGGAGGACTGCATCCATACGTCTTGGCAATGACTGAGATAACTTGATGATGAAATCATCTGGAATGGCATAGTAAGCAGTCTTGGAGGACTCCCAGAGTTCATCAAGATTCTATGGTTTCATCTTCCAAGACTCCTCCTTCATCTTACCCCTGAAATGCTCAATAATGTTCATGTCAGGTGACTGGGTTGGCCAATCCGGGAGTACCTTCACCTTCTTCGCTTTCAGGAACTGTGACATGAAGGCAGAAGAATGAGAAGGAGCAGCAGTATAAGTAGGGCAGCAAGAACTTCTTGATATTTCAGGCTGTTGATGTTGCCATCCACTCTGCAGATCTTTCTCACACCCCCATACTGGATGTAACAACAAACCATGATTTTTCCTCCATCAAACATGATTGTTTTCTGGGAGAATCTTGGTCCATGAGGGTTCCAACAGGTCTTGTACGGTGACTGGCATGCAGTTCAATGGATGATTCACCAGAAAAATAAACTTTCAGCCTTTTTTCAAGTATCAATCCTTTCTGCGAGCTGTGGGCCTTGGCAAATGCAATGCAGGTTTTTTGTTTTCTGTTTAATGCAGACTTCTGTGTACTAATTTGGCTATGAAAACCACTTTGAGAGAGAATTTGACAAACTCTTCTTGTAGATACCGGGATTTTTGGTTACATTTCCACATGTAGCTTCGCTGTAGTTGAAGAAGGGCTAGCCTTGTACAGTTGAAGCAACAAACGGTCCTTTCAAACAGTTGTCATACCGGTGTCTGTCTGACATCTGCGCTTGCCATGAACGTCACCAGTTTCTTCAAATCTTTTTCTCATCCCCTCCACTTTACATTTGGATACATTAAAGATGTCTGCCACCTCAGCAGCAGACTCAGTCTTCAGGCTCTTGATGATCAGCACTTTGGTCTGTAGTTGAATCTTTGGTATGTTGTCAGAGGTCTAGTTGCACCTCATATGAAAGTCTGGTGTGCTGGGGTTATTTCTATACACATCTGGGAATGTGTTAATTACAGTATTTGTCATAGGTTAAACTCTAATCTGCGATTTGTTGCATCATCTGAAGAGACGACAAGACTTTTGTCCTAGCAAGAACAGATGTTATGGGCTTAGCCAAGCTGTGAACATCAGAACACTTTTTGACGGTTTCATTTTGCACCAAATTATTAATGTGAAAGCCCTTGACATTAAAATGGACCATTTATTGTAACAATTGATTGGTTAGAAATAAAGTTATATGCTATTTTTAGTTACTATGTCCTTATGCAAAAAGACTTTTGTCAGGCACTGTAGTGTTATTTAAATAAGATAGCACCACTTAGGTTATTTCACCAATCACAAAAATATGAAAAGAACATAACAAGTGTACAGAAGCTGGTTTTGTGAATGTTCTGAAAATTGTCATGCTCTTCACTTTTCAAAGGTCGATGTTTTTTTTTTGTGTGTGACTGAAAAGTGGTGCAGAACAACCCATATTGTTGCCATAGCTACATACAAGGCCCCAGCCCCCCACCAGACAAATTATGAACCCCCCTCATAATTATAGATTTTATCCACTGCTGAGGGATGGACTCTGTTGCATCTTTGAATTCCTGAATATATGGGGCAGTGCTGAGGCGCAGGTATGTATGAACAATTACGCTTTGTTCAACCCACCATCTGCTAACTGCTTCACAAATGGGAATCATATCGGCCCCTCAGTGGGAACCCAGGAACATCCCAAATAGTTATTTAGCACCTGTGCATAATGTATTGACTAAAATGTGACATTTGGTTTAATTCACAGGGAGGTTGTTCTGCTTTTATACTCAATGAACTTGCACAGCATGCAACTTATGGCAAAAAAAAAAAAAAAAATTTGGAGAGAAGGTTTTCGAAAATGTCAAAATGACTCCAAAAAGTAGGTGAGAATGGCGTTAAGTATTGTTCTCTCGGTGTACATGCAGCACATGCTGTTCCTTAGGACCGCTGTGGATTTGTTGTGCCTTTTGTGTGTTCGCTCTTCTGAACGATACTCTGCTGGCCTCGCTAGTTGTCTTCCTTTTTTTCACTTTTTTTTGGCAAAAATGAGAAGTGAAAAGATTTTTTGTTTTCACTGAAGATGGACCCTTATCCCTGTTCTCATCATTTAAACTGCTTGCTTGTGTCTGAGTTGTGCTGATGTTCGATTGGCTGTGCTGTTCTAGGGCATGAGAGGTACAGTTCAAGCTCAGAAACTTGAAGTCCACTCCAGAAATTTTGCTCCAACCACCTGGAGTTGCCAAATTAGAGCAATTTTTCTGCCTGAAGGCAGAGCTTATCTGCTGGCTCTGCTCATGGGAGGTGTGAGTGCCAATGACTCAATGCCTTTCGGGAGGGGAATTGTTTCTTTTTGGGGGGCAGGGGTTTGGGGGGGCGAGGGCTTACATGTTCAACAAAAGGAGAGAGGGGATTGGCTGCCATTACTCATGCTGAGAAAGAAAATGCCAAAAACCACATTCTACATGTGATACGCCACCGCATTCTACATGTGATACGCCACCGCATTCTACATGTGATACGCCACCGCATTCTACATGTGATACGCCACCACATTCTACATGCAGTAGTAGTTGTAGTAAAAGCGTCTGGGTGCCAATCCGGCTTGCCTGCTGTCCAGACCTGTCACCCACTGAAATATTTAGCGCATTACGACATGAAAAGTTTGACAAAGGAGGCCGCAAAGAGTTGATCAGCTGAAATCCTACGTTAAGGGAGAGTGGGAGAACATTTTGCTTTCAAAACTTTTGCAGTTGTTCCCCTCAGTTTCCAAACGCTTACAAAGCATTGTTGAAAGAAAATGTGATGCAGAACAGTGGATGCCACGCCCCTTTTCCAAATTTTGAAATGTGTTGTTGGCATCAAATTCAAAATGGCCGGATATTTTTCAAAAGAACTATCAAAATTTCTTAGTTTCAACACCTGTGATATTATATATATACGATTTTCAATTAAATATGAAGTTAACATGATTTGCAAATCATTGCATTGTGTTTCTACTTCTATTTCACACCACGTCCCAACTTTTTTGGGAATTAGGTTGCACTTGCTTTATCAAGTACTTATACTTTATCAAGTATAATACAATAGCCAACTAACGCTGTGTGCAGTGTAGTCCAATTCACCTACCCAGCTAAATTTTTTAATAAAGAATGTCTCAGTTTAGGGCGCCCCGGTGGCTCATCGCTCTAAGCGCGCACACCATAAAGGCTGTGGCCTTCCTGCGGCGACCTGGGTTCAATTCCAGCTCGAGTCATATGCCGCACGTCTTCCCCATTCTTCTCCCCAACTTTCCTGTCTCTCTCTACTGTGTGACTATCAAATAAAGGAGAAAATCCCGAAAAATAATCTTTGAAAAAAAAAACGAATGTCTTAGTTTGCAGCATAATCTTAAATACTGTAAAGAAAATGGATTAACTATAAATGCATATTCATGTCGCCCCCTGTCCCAGCACCAGTTATGTCCCACCCCCCACACCAGTTCCGTTGTGTAAATGGGTGGAAGAATAAAGAAGATGATGGTAGAACTTCAACTTTCTGACCCATGGCCTGACCAGTTCTGCTTTGCACTTGCTCAGAAATGGTGGAGAGTCATTGGCTGTCCTGCCTTCGGATAAAGGGATCCAAACCGTACAGTGGGGTGAGTAACTGCCACAGCCCCTTGACAGGTAATAGTCCTCTTAGTGATTCATATCCTCTTTCAATAAGACTGCCACGCAATAAGCCTGGATTAATATGACATTTTAGGATTGTGACGTCTTTTTTGTATTAATAATAGTACTGATAACATATTTTGCAATGTTACAAAGATGTTAGAAACTGAAATGCTGGGCTTTTGCAAACAATGGGATAAAAGCATGCTAAGTTGGAAATAGATGTTTTCCACCCACGTCTAGACTTCGCTGTGGGAGATTGAATCTAAATGACTGCGGCGGCTGCTGAACAGGAGGTTGGGGTCATGAAACATCTCTTGAAAACGATGATTTTTGACCGTTTTTTGATTGCTTTCTGTGTATTGACAAAGATTTCCAATGATATGAATACTCCACTGGCTGTTAAACACAGTTTCCTTTTTAATCCAGTGCTAAGTGGAAGTTTTTACTCCACATATATTTGACTTTGTTTTATTAATGTTCTCTCCTCTCACTGCTTTTCTTCAAATGCTCAAGAACAATTTAAAAAAGCATCTTGCATAACCTTTTGAAAAGTAGGTCTCGGATTTTTTTTTTTTTTTTGGTTCTCAGAATGAAGGACCAAAAACTCACCAAGTTTATTTTTTTCGTAGTTTTTGTTCCACCTCTTCTTATTCTTCCTCTTCTTCTTGGTGTGGATACAAACTTTGAAGCTCTTCTCCTCTGCTATTACTGAACACATCGTCATGGAACTTGACAAACGTATTCTAAATGTAAGTTCGCAGGCATAACTGAGCCGGATTCCGCAAAAAAGGCTGAGAAAGCATGTACGTCCACCCTCCACTAGCGCTCGCTAATTGCATGCCATCATCCTGAGGACGTAGTTCATTTGAACTTGTTTCGTAGGGTTTTGAACTCTCAGTTGCTAGTAAATGACTGCTGTACTGGAATATTCACTTAACCCATTTGCACAGTGTAGACGCTGACGTCCACAAAATTTAAAAATTTAATTGCTAAATATTGCCGTAATTGAATTTCGAAATGAGAGGAGTGTCTCTGTGACACAAATCTGGAGTTACAGTGCCTTAATGGAACATTTTAATCACAAAGTTCTCCATACAAATCACAAAACCTCTCTTACCTCATTGGTTTAAGTTTGGTTTTAAAGACTGTGTATAATTTAAAACTGACTGCAATACATAAGTAAAATAAAACGCATAATTTTTGTATTTGATCCCAATAGCGGTGTTAGCTGCCAGTCTTGAAGTTTGAGTTATCCAAAATATTTTAAATAGATATGTTGTATTGACATTATTGATTTCTGGCAGGTAGCATTGTTGAATCCAGGAAAAAATGTCTGTATCTGCAAAAATATCTCAGTATCTGTGTGTCCCAACCCTGCTCCTGCAGTACCACTGACCTGCTCATGTTTAATGTATCCCCAAATTAACACACTTGATTTAGATGATCAGCTGGCTATCTGATGAGTTGACCAGGGCATGTTAGAGCAGGGAGATGTCTAAAATGTGCAGGGCAATGGTACTCCAGGAGTACAATTTGGAAAACGCTGTTCTATACTTCGATTATAACACATTAATACAACCAAGTAAGTGTTGGGGAGATCCATTGAAGTACAGTATATAAACATATTCAGGAGACTTTGCTCGAATTTAACATGTTATTTTTTATTTTTTTTAAGTGGGGGGGTCACATCTGCCCTTCCTTCTGCTATGCCCTTGATTGTGTTTTGATTCACAAAGTGACCCGATATTTTTGTTAGTTTAAACATTCTCGGGGATCTGGTGGATTGCCTTCACATTTTTATGGCATCAAATAATTAGCAAAATTCCTTTGTGTTCCCAGACCTTAGCAGTAAGATATGACTTATCGACCCATCCCATGGAGGCTGTCATTCAAGGTCACTCTGCCAACAGTCAGTAAACATAAATCTCGCAGGCAGTGCCAAAGGTTCCCTTCATAACCACACATCAATATTTTTGAATGCGCTAAATACAACTGCCAGTGTCAGCATAGAGAGGTCTCTTACCGTGATGTTAGCAATCCTGGGGACTGTCAATAGTTCCTGAATGGACTGTTGAGCTGAATAGATCCCCTTCGCTGATTCTGAGTCAAATCAAGAGGCGATGTCAGCTCTTTCATTTGAGTACATCCAGTTGCCAGGGGATACTTATTACATTTTGCTGTCCGGCGACGGCTATATTTGCAGTGCAAAATGACACAAACATAATCAGCCCACAGCGTGCTGAGGTGCAAATTCTTTGATAGCAACTGAAATCCACAAATTTGTTTTTTTTTTTTTTTTTTGTTGCTCGTTTTTTGCTTCCTTTGTTTTTAAGTGTGACGTTTTCTTTCTTTAGAAATGCTTTTCATTTATCTTTTTGTTAGTTCGGCTGGATTCGTCTTGTTTTGTCTTCGCTTTGTCTTGCATAATCTGCGTTCTGTATTCAATGGAAGTTTTGAAGTGAATGAAACTTGACTGGGTTGATCTCTATCTGCAGGTGCACTTGGCCTCTGTCACGTAAGCAAAAAGCCTCAAGAACAGGAACTCTAAATGTAGCAAACCGCTTTGGAAACAAATGGTTAAGGTGGTAGGGGAAGCGAGCCTTGTTCTTCCCTTTTTGTCATTTGCTTAGCGATGATAATCTTCATTTCCCTTCATCTCTGGCGGCTATGCCCTGATTGGGTGTCTGTGACCACTGGACATGTACGCTTGTCATTGTACCAAGGAATAAATTTTAATTTGGACCACAATCTGTGGTATACATGCAGTTCCTTTCCCCTGTACCTCTCTATAGCTTGAAAACGTTGTTTGCCAGGTTGTTCAGGTGAAGAGTTTCATACTTATTCATGAATGCAACCACTGTGTTCTGCTCCTGTCGTAAGGAAAGGCTTGGCAGTGTCGGTACCTTTTACCTGCAAAATGAAGCTACAAATGAATCTTTAAATCCATGGCTTGGGGCCAGGGGCCACTCCTGGTTAGTTAAAAGGTGGGGTTGATTCTAAGGGGCCAAATGTTTGTGTGGGGGGGCTCTAAGACAAAAAAGAATCCAGGAGGGGACCGAGAGTAATATTCTTTTGTTGGGTGGAGGGGTCCTTACTTCACGCCTGTATAGGGTTACAATTGAGCCCTTAAGAACCATACCGGGCCAACCCATGTTGGGGTACTTTTGAAAAATGGGATTCAAAGTTGCCAGCCTCCTGTGTCATCTAGAGCAACTGGCAACAAAAACACTACATATGTTACAAACTCAAGATATGTAAAATTATGCACATGCACTTTTTGTACAGGTTTTGGATGCATAATCATCATTTAAAGTGAAACCTACCTCCTTCTGAAGAGGAACCATCATCTTCTGATTCCTTTCGGACAAACTCTGGGTCTCTGTCATCTTCCACTTCACCATCATCGTCAATCATAGCGTGCAGTTCCTTCATCAGTGAGACACCGAGCCGCCATGTTTGCAATGAATTATGGGAAGGTTGTGGGATTGCCCACTATGGCTAAGGCAGTGCAGTGCAGATGTCCAGTGGCAGAGAGGACATTTGCTTGTATTAACAATCCATGTGGGCAGATTGGGTTTGCCTATTTAGAAAATGTAGATCTCAGTTTTCTGTACATGCTTGCAACCTCAACTGATTTTCGCCAAAAGTGCGGGATGGCCCAGTATGGTTCTTGGGGGCGCAATTTTACCCCTCAAACCTGGGGAAGTTTATTTCCCTGTTGGAGAGGCAGGAGCCTGTAGTCCTCTGTAAAACATACAATCTGTGATGCAGAAACCTACTCCACAAAGGATACTTCATAAATACACTAAGCCTTTTTTGGGCGTTACATGTAATAGATTTTGATTTCTATTGAAGAATAGTTTCTGTTATTCCGGATCTATTAAGTTACGCAAGTTAAGATGCTCTAACTTACTTATGCTGAGTGTCAGGAGAATATACGTATCATTATATATCGGCAGCTCAGAGAAAAAATGAATTGTTGGGTTAATTTTCCGTATTTTAAAACCTGCATGAAAATGTTTTATTTCCTCGATCAGCAGGTCGAATGCAAGAGGGCCTGTGTCGGATGTTAATTTTTTGCCAGCTACTCACACAAGTGCTGCTTCGTGTACCAGAAATGCAGAAAAATTCAACCTACGTGAAATATACATGCGAAATCTCAAAATGATGAATGATAGTTCGGGACGCCGGTGTCCTGACCACCAAAGGGCTTGATCAAAAGGGTTAATGTCCATGTAGAGTACCACCCTGTGTACGAGCGTCTAAAGCCTGTTTTCCACCAAGAAGTTTGGTTCAGTTCATTACACTTTAGAACAATTATTTTTGTGTTTTCATTGTCAAAGGTTGTGTACGGTACCAAAAGCACTGTTCTAATCCATCCTATTTTTCATCACCTCTTTGTTGACGTACCTAGCACCCTGAACTGCTGGAAACATTGCAGTCTTATTTGGTCGGTCAAGAGAAAGTCATCACTCTTGCTCAAGTGCGGATGTGGTTGACACAGCTATCATCCTGTCACAACCACAACAACATTTAAGAGCACTGACTGAGATAAAAAATACCTAGGGTTTAGGTACCAGTTTGTGCAGGTTAAAGGGGCTTTCACATACGTCGTGTGACTTTTTATGTCGTACGATTTTAGCGGGTCCACGACAGAGGAGACTGAGGTACATTTGGGAGAGGAGGATTTGAAGGTTGCGTAGTAGCGGTCACGTCACAATACTGTGTCATACTACCATCGTAGGAAAATGTCATAAAAAATTTAATAACAGCCATGCAATTGACACAAGATAGAATTGTAATTGTTCGATTGACTCATGACAGTCGCAGAAAGGACGTACAACGGTGGGACATTCATCAGACTGTCATAAATTTAACATAGGACAATCGTAGATCTATTGCAGGAAATTCAAAAGATATCGCAAACCTCAGATTACCCCAAAAATGAAACGAAATTCATAGGTCTAGCATAACACTGTCAACAACCTTGTGGGGCACTGCGCGACAGACCTAGAAAATGGGCCTGACATAGAGAATCACCCATGATGCATGTTCAAAATTTTACGAAGGTCTATGACAGCCTTTTCCATTGTAGAGTACATGAATTTCGTAGGACATACTCACGAGCGTCCCACGAATTACCCCACATTTCTGTTGTAGACCTGTTGTACACCCATCATACAACTTATGTGAAAGCCCCTTAAGCACCAGTTGTAAGGGGACTGTACTGGAAGTGTTTGATGGAAACGTGACTTATAGGAGCTTTTTTCATGCCTTAGTCTCAGAGAGCGTGTGGCCATGCTGGCTTACTGCAATGGGAGGCTTTTTTGTAATCGAAGGTGTGTGTGTGTGTGTGTGTGTCTGTGTCTGTGTGCCTGTGTGTGTGTGCATGTTCGTGCGTGTGTGTACTCATGCCGTGTGCATGCCTGTCACTTTGCCTTTGTGAACAGTATGAATGGGCAAAATGGAGTTTTTAAGTTGTATGCGGCTGGGCCATTACTAGAACTGTGCGCTTTTGTACAGAGGTGCATTGTGGGAAAGGGGTTTGGCGATTTGTGCAGAACATTTATGAAATTGGATTGGAAAATTGTGCCGCTACCATCTTATATAAGATTTAACCCAAAAACCTCGCTTGGCTTTTTTGCGCAAGTGGGGAGGTAGCGGAAGGAGTGAATGGATCATGTTAAATTCCCAGCAGGTGTGAGAACAGGACATGGGGGTGACGTCAGAGGCGACCGTCGACTGCATTCGGCAGCATGGCCTCGTGTAGAAACACAGCAGCTCTTTCAATATTATGCTCCCCTAGCCATCCCCCCCAGCATCGGAACTCTACAGTGCCTGACAAAAGTCTTGTCGCATAAGGACATAGTAACTAAAAATACCATATAACTTTATTTCTAACCAATCAATTGTTACAATAAATTGTCCATTTTAATGTCAAGGGCTTTCACATTAATAATTTGGTGCAAAATGAAACCGTCAAAAAGTGTTCTGATGTTCACAGCCTGGCTAAGCCCATAACATCTGTTTTTGCTGGGACAAAAGTCTTGTCGTCTCTTCAGATGATGCAACAAATCGCAGATTAGAGTTTAACCTATGACAAATACTGTAATTAACACATTACCAGATGTGTATAGAAATAACCCCAGCACACCAGACTTTCATATGAGGCGCGACTAGACTTCTGACAACATACCAAAGATTCAACCACAGACCAAAGTGCTGATCATCAAGAGCCTGAAGACTGAGTCTGCTGCTGAGGTGGCAGACATCTTTAATGTATCCAAATGTCAAGTGGAGGGGATGAGAAAAAGATTTGAAGAAACTGGTGACGTTCATGGCAAGCGCAGGTCAGACAGACCCCGGTATGACAACTGTTTGAAAGGACCGTTTGTTGCTTCAACTGTACAAGGCTAGCCCTTCTTCAACTACAGCGAAGCTACATGAGGAAATGTCACCAAAAATCCCGGAATCTACAAGAAGAGTTTGTCAAATTCTCTCTCAAAGTGGTTTTCATAGCCAAATTAGTACACAGAAGTCTGCATTAAACAGAAAAAAAAAAACCTGCATTGCATTTGCCAAGGCCCACAGCTCGCAGAAAGGATTGATACTGGAAAAAAGGCTGAAAGTTTATTTTTCTGGTGAATCATCCATTGAACTGCATGCCAGTCGCCGTACAAGACCTGTTGGAACCCTCATGGACCCAAGATTCTCCCAGAAAACAATCATGTTTGGTGGAGGAAAAATCATGGTTTGTTGTTACATCCAGCATGGGGGTGTGAGAAAGATCTGCAGAGTGGATGGCAACATCAACAGCCTGAAATATCAAGAAGTTCTTGCTGTGTTGTGTTCCAGGGTCCTGGGCCTTTGGCCAGGACATATTTATGGTTTTCACAGTTTCTTGTCTCAGGATTTCCCATTTCATAGTTCATGTTCATTCATGTTTTTATTTTCCAGGTTTTCTGTTTTGCCAGGTCTGCCCAACCACTCCACCGCTTGTCTGCGTTCCGCCCGTATCTTCGTGTTTGCACACTTCAGAGCTCTGGTTGGCTTTTTGGTATTTCCCCTTCCTTCTGTGCTGTGCTGGATTCAGGGCTGTCTAAGCTTAATTGGCAATTAACTGTTTTTTAGTACTAACATTTACTAACAGTCACGGGAAGGTGTAATTCTTAGACAGGCACATTACTAATACTACTAATTTAGGTAGGGAGTTTATTGTCATGATTCCTGCTTTGCTATTTCAAGATCTTGCTGTGCTTTTCTATTAACATTTATGCTTCCTTCCAATCTGCATGCTTCAATGGTACTTAAGCTGAGCACGCTCATTTTCTTAATGAGCAAGTCATGTCCACCTATCATTGTCTTTGTCTCTTGATCTTGCCTTGCCTCTTGTTTCTTCTCCAGGTGTTGCCCCTCATGTGCTCTGATTTCTGCCCTTTATCTGGAGGCGGTGGAAGTTGGCTGGCAGACAGAGTCTCCATGCCAAGTTTATCACCAAGTTTTCATTGTCAAGTTTCCGTGCCGAGTTTCATGCCCTTGTGTTTAGTGTATCAGTGCAGTGTTACGTCTTCATAGCCAAGCCAAGTCTTGTTAGCCTGATTATTCTTTTCTGTTTGTGGTTTTTTCTCCCTGGAGGTTCCAGTGGTTCTTGTTTTTTGTTGTTTGGACCTTTTTAGTTTACAGCTCTGTGAAGCTCACCTTAGTTGGATTTTTGCAACCCTTTGGGCCAAGTTTTCTGTTGGCCCTCGTGCCTGTTTTCTTTTGTTTTAATAAACTCCCTGTTCCCCTGCATCTCGCATCTGGTGTCTTACTGGTCTCGCATCATGCTGCCCTACTTATACTGCTGCTCCTTCTCATTCTTCTGCCTCCATGTCACAGTTCCTGAAAGCGAAGAAGGTGAAGGTACTCTCAGATTGGCCAACCCAGTCACTTGACATGAACATTGAGCATTTCAGGGGTAAGATGAAGGAGGAGGTTTGGAAGATAAAACCATAGAATCTTGATGAACTCTGGGAGTCCTGCAAGACTGCTTTCTATGCCATTCCAGATGATTTCATCAAATTATCTCAGTCATTGCCAAGACATATGGATGCAGTCCTCCAAGCTCATGGGAGTCATACGCAATATTAATTCTTTTTTCCAAGGCACCATGGCTTTATGTTCTGATATTATAGTGGCATATTTGTGTATTCAAAATAAAGTGCATGTATAATTTCCACATTTTTTTTCAATGCGACAAGACTTTTGTCCAAGCAAAATCTGACCTTTCTGTACAAATTAAATTATAAAACTCAATGACACAAAACTCTATTTTGGTATATTTCGCATAATCTAGAGGGCTTTGCCTTTCTTATAAGCCATTTTTGATTCCTATTGATCAACTACAAGTCAGGTTATTTGTTGTTCCTACAACTTGGATAAGTGACAAGACTTTTGTCAGGCACCGTATGTGTACTGCATACATTCCACTGCACTTTGTTATCCTTAAACCACTTAACCACATTAAAATTACTTTTTTAACTTAAAGATGTCATGGCAAGAAGTATAAATACACGCCCTGTGTTATTCATTTCTCTGAAGCGTTTCTCATGTCATGATGATTATTACTCTCCATGATTCCCCATCACCTGAAGACCCTCTCATTAGCTCCCAGAAGCTTTTCTTTTTTTTTTTCTGATGAGGGTTCTGGTTAACACTTCAGGCTAAAATTGGCAATTGACAAATGGAGCTTTTGACCTATGATCATCAATGAGAACATCTTAATTGTCTAGTTACGTTAGCAACCGTAAGCTAGTTCTCTGTTGAGTACAGTGTGTGTGTGTGTGTGTGTGTGTGTGTGTCCGCGCATGAAACAGAGGGATTCTATGAGAGAAAGGAGAGAGAGAGAGAGAGAGCGCAGTTGCTAAGGCAAGTGATTGATTAGAATGCGCAAATGAATTTGTCACTCTGTCATCTATAATTCTACGTGACTTGTGTAATTATAAACTAACTAAGTATATGAACAATTTACAGTGCAGCTCTTCCCAGGTGTCATTAAAAAGCCCTTTGAGCAGTGTTACAACTACTGCAGTGTTTGGGAGCCAGATTGACCAATAAGGCGAAGGGTGATGAGATGAAGGGGCGTGGCTAGGTTTTCAGGGACCCCTAAACGATTTTTTTTTTGCTCTGAGCCCCTATTTGTTTATAGTGAAACAGCGGACCCCCTCCTTCCCCCACCCCCCACCTTCCTCGCCCAAGCTGTAGGCCCCTCAATTTGTCACCATTGATGGCCCTCTGGTCATCACAGCTGATAGAATCCCTTGTTCACTGGGTGATGCTTCAGCCAATCACATGCCCCTAACATGGGGGCCGGCCATATTTGGTGTCGGCATGGAGGCCGCCCACATCTGACACTGCAGTGAGCTGCTGTGCCAAGTACACTTAGTAGAAACACACACACAAGCTCACACTGAGAAACAAGCGCTTGATAGGACCATGCAAACCACTTTCATCAGGAACCGAATGTAACCACAAACAAGCTGTAAATATTAATCAACTGCTACAGAACTAATTGAAATCATGTTGAACATTGCATATTCGCAAACAGAGACATGGTGTTTATTCACATTATCATTTAGCTAGGCAGTCATCAGTGGTGTTCCTCAGTGCCCTAGACAACCTGAGTGTGGCAAATATTTCACCTGTCTGGAGTTAATAGGATTTGACAGGGTGTCATTAGTTCTCATTTTCCATTGCAATTGGACTCATTATTTCCATCTTACTTTGCTGCCACAGGTTTCGTCATTACTCTGCTGTCAGTTTAATTTCACACCATGATCATGAGGAGTTCGATGCAAGTGTGTTTTACGTATTTGATGTATACCCTAAACACACCCGATAAATGATACATTTACTGATTATTTTTATGTTTCGTCAGGCAAAAAAAAAAACAAATAAAATGTCCATCTTAATCTTGTGCTGAAATTTATAGATTGCAAGAAATAATTGAAAATGTTCTTTCCCTTTTACATTTTACATAAAAGGTCTTTTTATGGGCACCCTATAGTTTAGTGCCTATGGTGTTAAACTGGGACTGGATGGGTTGGTAGTGCTGACACAATATGATCGGTCCTGTTGTTGGGCCCTTGAGCAAGGCCTTTAAGGCCTTAACCCTACATGAGTTTATGAGGGGATTGGCCCCTGCCTCGTTTCATCAACTGTAAATCGCTTTGGATTAAACTGTCTGCTTAATAACAGTAATGCTGTTTAATTTTTGTTTGACTGAAATGGGCATCCACGCTATAAATGTTGCCACTAATAACTTGGCTTTTCAAAGGGGATGTGCGTAATAGAATTCTGTTTTTCAAATTTTTCGATCACTCAAGACATTGAAGTCTAATTGTCAATGAGTGGCAAATATGTCTGCAAATTTGAAAGCGATTGAAGCAGGATGCCTGCAGTGGATTGGCGAGCTGTTCAGGAAGTGTTCCTGCCTTCAGCCCATTGCATGCTGGGATAGGCTCCAGCTCCCCTATGACCCTGACCTGGGATAAGAGGGTTAGAGAATCATTGGATGGATGGGTGGATGGAAAATTTGATAAAAGGGGTTTAAATGAGGTGGGGAAGGTGTAACGGTTTCCTGATACCACACTCTGTTTAATGTTTAATTACATTGAGTGTATTTAATTCTGTGTTTGTGCTATCACCTCTGAGGGACAAAGGTTTCATTCTGGCGATGAGGCTCCAGCAGCCAGCTCTTCACAAGGTTGCCCTTGAGTTGGAGCGCGATTCAGTTTGCGGCTAACCACCGTGTTGCCATAAAACTTTATTGTTTCCTCATATGTGCTGGAGGTCCGCCCACGGTCTTCAGTCTCTGTCATCCCACAGTCACGAAAGGCTGTGACAGGGCTGACCATGAAACACTCTGTTCCCCGAACTGAGAACACGTACGGGAAATGTTCTCACCAGAAATGATCTTCAGCTATACAGCGCAGGCCATAACCCCACATATTTGAGAGACACGATTTTTGCTATTTCACTCAGTATTTCTGCGCAGTTTATTTAACAGTAGTCAATGAGTGGATTAAGTTGAGACTGACATCTTTGATTTAAAGCAATAATATCCATAGTCTATGAACCATACAGAAATTACTGCATTTTATGTCAGCATTACTGTCCAAATATCTACAGACTTCATTGTATGAGTTCTTGTGTTTCCTCTATTCCTCCAGTTTGTTGTCTTATTAATTGGCAACAGTTATACCTCCGCCAAGGTGCTTATGTTCGGTTTGTGGGAACATTTGTTTGTTTGGTAGCAACATTACAGAAAAAGTTACGGACAGATTTTTATGAAATTCATACCAGAGGTGAGTCTTGGCCCAGCTTAGAAGTGACTTTATTAAGGGAGCGATCCGGATCAAATTCTCGATCAGGAATTTTTTATTTACTTGTGCGGTGGTGCACAATAACACTAATCGTATGTGTCCCAGACACGTGGGCGACTGTTGGGCCTTGGCGGAGATATGCGCTCTATTGGTGCTCTTGTTCACCAGTATATTGAGGAGTGGCAGGCTGTGCCAACATGAAAAACATTGATTTAAGAATTTTACCTTCGATGAATAGACTCTGTCATTGGGGATCTGGAGAGGCTGGGCTGTTTTAGTCCCCGAGGACACATGCAGGATGTGCAGATAGTATAAAGAAGACCAGTGCGTGAAGCAGGGGCAGCCGTGCACTTAATTAGCGTTTTTTAAAAGACAGGTTATTCTGCGGTCTTAATCATTCAGTGCCCTTTCGTCCACATACAGTGAGCATCATCATTCAATTCATTGGGAAGTGAAACATATTTTTTTTTTATTTTGGTTTTGTAGTCCACCACTTAGAGTTTGAAAGGACACAAGGATAATGAGGTTGAAGTGCAGACTGTCCACTTTCATTTGAGGGTGTTTTCATTCATATTGGACAAACCATTTTGAAATTACAGCTCCTGTGAAATGACTGCCCGCCTCCCTCCCCCATTTTGGGCGCATCAAAATATAATGACCTGTTTAATATAATGTAGAATAAAGTAATAATTTATAGCATTTGCATGCAATGACTGCTTGAAGTCTGTGACATCACCAGATGCTGGGTATCTCCCCTGGTGATGCTCTACCAGGCCACTACTGTGGCCATCTTCAGTTCCTGCTTATTTTGGGGACTATTATCTCTCTGTATACCCTCTTAAGCAAGTACAATGTATGTTTGATTCGATTCAGATCCAGTGACTGACTCGGCCAACTTAACCAAATTGACAAAAAAAGCGTCGCTGTCCAATGACTTATGGTGCTTAATGTAAATCAGATATCACTGTTGTCACCCTGGCCTCTTATTTTGAGTGAGTTGATAGTGCTGTGGGCAGTACAGTGGAGTTGTGAGTAGCATTGCTACCTGACAGCAAGGAGATTGTAGAGTTGAATCCGCCCCAAAGCCTTGTCTGAGTTTGCATGTTTCATCTGTGTTTGTGTGAGTTTTCCTTTGGGTACTCCGGTTTCCTCAGGCAACCCAAAGACATGCACGTGAGGCTAACTGAAGGCTCTAAGTTGGCCATTGGTATGTAAATAGTGTCTCTACCCTGGTGTGGATCGAGAAATACACCTTGATGTATTCCCACCTCATGGGATACTGCGGGCTAGCCCCCCCAATCCCTGATCAGGATTTAGCTCCTTCGATAATCGATGTGTGTCATACTTGAAAACAATGAGAAAGCCCATGCTGTTAGTGCTCAATTATTTCTGAAACAGAACATTTTGTTTTATTTTGCCGGTTTCTAATCTTATATGCACACTACTGGAATAGGTAAACAGACGATGTGGGTGCTAATTTGCAATCATAAAATGAAGAACAATAAGGAACTCACGCTTCTACATGCTATTAACATAATTTGCTGAGACGTATTTAGACAAATTAAGGGCGAAATTACGCGTGTTTCTTCGGAGGCGCTTGTCATTAATGATGTTTAATTGCATCACGGTCTGCGCTAATCAGCGTTCTCAGCAAGCGAGTCGGCGTCTGGGGAAAGCTAATTGAGTGAAGACGCTGTTAAGACTCTCCGGGCAGTGACGTCGAGACGTGCGCAGAGAATATGCGGTGGGCTTGGAGGCGCATTCGCTCGTGCTAACGAGCTGAAACCATGCGGCTGTGGCTGCAATCAGTGATGCAGCAGGGCGAGAAGGCTTTGCGGCTAACACGCTTAGCTCGAAATAAATAAATAAATAAATAAATAAATAAAACCACACACTTAACTCGAGATTGAAAGAGCGGCGGTCCAAGTCTCAGTATAGCCTACGAGAAGCCGGGTGCGGCGTATACGATACGCCACATTTCTCGTGGTTTACCCAATTAAATCAAGAGTAATTTGATCAGAAAACAACACCAAATAAGGGCAATGTTATAAGCACTGGTCGAAACTTGGTACTCCAGTGATGATATGGGGCTACTGAACTCCTTTTCTGGGGCATGGTTGTAAAGGACTTCATCAAGGAAAGTATTGACATTTCAGCTCAAACACAAACGCATGAAGTTCACACTAGCATGCTCGTGCTTGCATACAGATAAATATATCCCCACAGGCACATACTGTGCATACATGACACACTGTACAGTCATGCATGCACAAACATAGACACAAACTTGCAAAAAGGTTCTTTTTTGCACTGTAGTAATTTTTGTTCATGTTTTTTATTGAAATATAAGCAAATTTATGTTTGTAAATAACCATATAAGTCAAAAAAAGAATCAGCCATGTAACTGAATAATGGCCTGAATTTTGGTGCAAATAAAAAAGAGGTACATGCCAAAATATGCAGGTAGACTAGTTACTTCCTTTTTCCATCTAGGGAAGTGGAATCAAGGTCGGATGGAAAAATCAGAAACAAGTAACTCTGAGGAACGGCACATCTGTGGGAACTACAACAGGAGTGTCAAGTGAGAAGTGTATGACTGTCTTTACAGAAAAAAGATCCTGAATCTGTTCAGCAGATCTTATGGCATAAGGCTGAGATTTTGATGAATTTAAGATTTTTTTTTTCCCCTAAAAAGTGTTTGTGAAACAAAAGGAGTATATATGTAAACTTTTGACTGGCAGTGCGTGAGAAACAGTGATGCGAGGAGAGCTCAGCTGATACACAGTAGAGAACAAAATGGGAGAGCTTTCATTACCTTAACGGTACATTCTGACTTCCTAGTGCGTGTGTGTATGTGTGTGTGTGTGTGTGTATACGCAGGTGCATGCACGTATGTGCTTACACGCACAGAAAGTCTCCATGATGTCAACAGTTGCCATTGGATTCTTCCAAAGAATCACAGTGATAATAGATGGGGAGGCCATCGGCGGACTTGGCTGATGGTTCCAACAAGCCAATATCGTGTCAGTGCAGATCACTTCTCGATATGTGTATGCACATACACATACATGTGTATACGTGCACATGCCCACACACGCATACACCCACACACTCGCGCATGCATACACACACATACACGAGCACTTGAAGACTCATGTTCTGCGCATATTATGGCTACAACAAACATCCTCACCGTATACCTGCCTGCTCAGCGGCACCTGCCAATTATCTGTTGTATCCATGTGAGGAAGAAATCGTTACACCCTGCCGAGAAGACCCGACTCACTTTAATTAGAAATCTACACCGGGAGAAACAGACGACATGAGGCACAGTGGGGGAGCTGCATCTTGCTGTTAAACCTAAATTGCAGAATATCTTCGTAATCATAACAAAACAAACGGCCCAGTTTCTGTTAAGTTTTAAAACTTTTCTTTTCTCTTCAAAGCTCAGTTTAGAGAGTTAATCTTTGGGAGACAGACTTTGCAAACAGTGTTAGTAAAGGGATACATGCTAAGTGTGTGAGTGAAATTCAGGTTGGCGTGTGTACTGCTTTTTGCTTGACAATTTTTTGGAAGGAGAGGCTGAAACAGTAGGGGAAACAGTTGATGTGAGAGAGGAGGGAAAGAGGGGTGGAGGGAGAGAATGAAGTTGTTTTTTTGAGAGTGGAGGATTCTGAGAGAGAGGTGGAGAGGAATGGAGGTCAAAGGTTGTTTATGGCAGCAAGTTGATGCAGGGGGTTGCGCTGCGAGAAGAAACAAGATGGCTCTGGGCTCCTGTCAGAGAGGGTACCTTCTGAGTACTCTGGTTTCCTTCCAAAGTCGGAGGACTCACATGGGAAGGCTAATTAGGGGCTAATTTCCCATTGTGTGTGAGTAAGTGGTGCGTGTGCAAGCCCTGTGATGGATTGGGAAGCTGTCCAACAGTAGCTGTATTCCAATCCCTCATTAAAATGAACACAGATATAAGCTCCTCATGTCTCAGACTGGGAATGAGTGTTAGGTAATAGGTGGATAGTTTTCTTCTCCAACTAAACTTCTATTTTTAGTGCTGCTAAATAAGCTGTATTACTGCTACGCCTTGCTAATGACATTGTCACATCAACAACTGTCTATGCTATATTGCTGATGAACTGTAAGTTAGCTTCACTAAGCTGGAAGCACAATGTACAACCCCAATTCTGAAATAGTTGGGACAAAGTGTAAATTGTGAATAAAATCAAAACGCACTGACTTTCAAATCACACCAGCCAATATTTTATTCACAATAGAACAGAGATAACATAGCAAATGTTGAAACTGAGAAATTTTCACAATTTTATCCACAAAATGAGCTCATTTCAAATTTGATGGCTGCTACAGGTCTCAAAAAAGTTGGGACAGGGGCCTGTTTACCATGGTATAGCATCCCCACTTCTTTTTTAACACAGAGTGGAGGCGTCTGGGCATTGAGGAGACAAATTTCTTGAGTTTAGCCATTGGAATTCGATCCCACTCTCGTTTAATACAGGCTTCCAGCTGCTGGAGAGTTTTGGGTCTCCTTTGACGGACTTTTCGTTTAATTATGAGCCAAATGTTCTCAATCGGTGAAAGATCAGGACTGCAGGCAGGCCAGTTCAGCACACGGACTCTTCTACTACGAAGCCATGCTGTTGTAATACCTGGAGTATGTGGTTTTGCATTGTCCTGCTGAAATACACAAGGCCTTCCCTGGAATAGATGTCATCTGGAGGGGAGCATATGTTGCTCTAAAACCTTTATATACCTTTCACATTAATGGTGCTTTTAAAAACATGCAAGTGTCCCTCACCATATGCACTAATGCATCCCCATGCCATCAGAGATGCTGGCTTTTGAACTGAACGCTGATAACAGGAGGGGTAGTCTTTCTCCTCTTTAGCCCGGAGGACACAACGCCCATGATTTCCAACAAGAATGTCAAATTTGA
Organism: Gymnothorax javanicus; assembly: GCA_029692085.1. Lineage (NCBI taxonomy): Eukaryota > Metazoa > Chordata > Actinopteri > Anguilliformes > Muraenidae > Gymnothorax > Gymnothorax javanicus. Next base: position 140,345,863 of record CM056198.1, on the reverse strand, counting down.
ACTCGTCTGACCACAGGACACTTTGCCACTTTGCTACAATCCATTTTAAATGAGCCTTGGCCCACAGAACACAGGGGCGCTTCTGGATCATGCTCAACAATGGCTTCCTTTTTGCATGATAGAGTTTTAGGTGGCATCTGTGGATGGCACGGCAGACTGTGTTTACAGACAGTGGTTTCTTGAAGTATTCCTGGCCCATTTAGTAATGTCAATGACAGAATCATGCCGGTGAGTCATGCAGTAGCGTCTGAGGGCCCAAAGATTACGGGCATCCAGTAAAGGTCTTCGGGCTTGTCCTTTACGCACAGAGATTTTTCCAGTTTCACTGAATCTTTTGATGATGTTCTGCACTGTTGATGATGAGACCTTCAAAGCCTTTGCAAATTGACCTTGAGGAACATTGTTTTTAAAGTATTCCACAATTTTTTTACGCAAGCCTTCATGGGTTGGGGAGCCTCTGGCCATCTTTACTTCTGAGAGACTCAGCCTCTTTAAGACATCCCTTTTATAGCCAATCATGTTACACACCTGATGCCAGTTATCTCAATTACTTGCTAAATATTCTTTCAGCTGATTCTCTTATATATTAATTGCTTTTTCAGCCCTTTTTTGCCTGTGTCCCAACTTTTTTGAGACCTGTTTCAGCCAGAATTTCGAATAAGCTCATTTTGTGGATTTAAAAATTTAAAATTTCTCAGTTTCAACATTTGAAATGTTATCTATGTTCTATTGTAAATAACATATTGGCTCATGTGATCTGAAAGTCATTGCAGTTTGATTTAATTCACAATTTACACTTTGTCCCAGCTATTTCGGAATTGGGGTTGTAAATTGTAAAGAGGTTTAGTTGGTAGTGTGGGTGGAGCAGGATAATGTCTGGGGCTAAAATGTTATTTTTACCTTTTTCTTCCTTATTTTTGTATTTCCCAACATTTGGCTTTATTAGGTCAAGCCCTGTCTTATATTTTTTTTTCCCTTCGAATTTGGCAGTGAAAGCATTTCCTGGATGCACCTGTGACCTTAACAAACCTGACCTAGGTCCATTTGTTGTGCTTTGTTTTATCCCCTATACCTGAAGTGCTTGTCATCATGCTTTAAAGTGTTGTGAAATAAAGAAACTGCGTATTGTTTTATGCATTGCAATGGTTCTAGAAACACTGTCTCCACAGTCAAGTTGAGAGTGTATAATAGAGTATAATTAACAGTTATTTAATAAGTAAATGGATAAAATTTCCCCCATTCAAGGCCAAATAAAGTAACTGTAATTAACCATCTTTTAACAGCCAACACTGATTTAGAGCCTTTTGTATGGTCATGTGTGAAATTACTGTGGTACGCTTTCATTGCAATTTATAGGCTTCTTCAAACCGCTACATTGCTGTGTGCATAGATGTATGTGAGCATATATGCTCGAATACATAATTCCAGAATTCAAAAAAAAAAAAACTGATGGCATCACATCCTACAACAGCACAATGCAAATGGCATCACAACAAAGGATTCTCAAATAACAAAATAAAAGTGATAAAAATGCACTTACACCAATCCAAAGAAAAAAAAGCAACAAAGTTTGCACACTCAGTAGAATGTCCAGAGTTGAATCATATCGAGTACAGTATGCATGAGTCAGATAGGGACTACATAGACTCATAGAACATTTTACTGGTGTGTACCCTGAAAGTGCATAAGCTGTATCTTTGATATTTGACATTGTGCTTGGCTTGGCCTTGCAGTAACCTCAGGGGTGAAGTATGCATTCTGTTTTTAACACCTGTTCAGAGTAAACAAGACTGTGGTTTGGGGCCCTCCACATGCACAACCAAGCTTCTGTAGCAGTCAGAAATGTGTGCCCTCTCTCACTGTACATAACATTAAATAGGTCACCTCATCTCTCAATTACCCAACTCCCCATATCTATCTGTCTGTCACCCCTTCTCTCTCTCTCTCTCTCTCTCTCTCGATGTTCACTGTAGACTTGTTCTCTTTTATTCTTCCTTGAGCATTCATTTGCTCTCCCTCTCTTGATCATCCCCCTCTATTTCTTCACCCCTCCATCTTTCTCCCATTCTCTCTCTATCACATACACACACACACACACACACACACACACACTCACACTCGCTGTGCCTTCTGTTGCAGTGCAGCACTCCAGTAAGTGCATAAAGGCTAGCTACTGCTACTACTCAAATGCTGAGACCTAACCACTTGTATCTTTCTTTTAGAAATAATTTTTTTTTTTTTTGCCATTGACTGAAGTCTAAAACCAAAGACATGCTTTATTCTCTTGTAAAGCATTTTTTTTCCATTTCTTGGCATGAATGAATCATTATATAAGCATTACATAATTTACATTTCCTTGTCTCCAGAGAGGAAAGTCTCTGAAAGGTTTGAGATTTCATTTCCGGGAGTGCTGCTGCTGGCGTGTATGAGGGTATGAGGTAGTGATGTCGATTATGAATTTATTTCCGTATCCCAGATGAATGAGTGCGTCCCCTTTACACGTCCTAAAACTGTACATGTAACTGAAAAGTATAGTACTAAAAATATTGCAGTTTCACTGACGTCACGCGCCGCTTTTTTAAATCAATGCCGTCCTTGACGCTCAATGATTTTTTGCTCTCTCAATTGGCCGCCGCAGTAGTTTTCCACCCTCCGTGGCACGGTGGAGCGCGAATTCCATTTTCTTCCAGCAGGGGTCGTCGTTTCCTTTTCGCTTGTGTTACTGCGCACGAATGTTAAGGTCAGGCAAACGGCAGCATCCTTCGAGAATTTATAGAGGCTTAATTTGATTGCAGTTTGCGGGGACGAACTCATACACGACTCATACAGGATGTCGCGGGCGTACAGAGATTGTTTGCTTATACAAAAGAAGGTAATGGGTGGACGTGCAGTTAGGCGAGACGTGGTGAATGTAATGTAAGGGACGGAACTAAAGCAATGTGTGTGTCTGTCGAGAGAGATGGTACAAAGGGGGTTGTGTGAGACTTCAAAAAGGCACATGGTTGCAGAAAATTAGGAGCAAGTTGAAAAAAAGAGTCGCAGACAAAGAAAGGAAAAGCAGTCGCTGACAGAGCTGGAGCAGCAGGAGGAAATCAAGCGTCCTATTTGTACCCCACAGCAGTGGCGCCCCCAGAAAATTTTCATAGGGGTGGCCAGATGGGGCCAGTGAAAATCTTAGGGTGGCGCACCGAATTGGTCCCCCTGTGATAACCCGGATTCAGTTCCAGCCCGTGGTCATGTACTGCATGCCCCCCATATCTTTCCCGTCTACCTACAGCCGAATCTAAAAAAACACTCACAAAAAAATAAAGACACAAGATGTTTCCTAGGCTATGTCCTTGACTCCCTTTCATTAAAAAGACAATATGCATCCTACAAATTTGCCTCAAGTTTCAGAGAAACACACAAACATTTCCAATAGTTTTCAATACAGCTTTTTTTTAGCAACAACAACTATATTAATAATAATAATAGTAATAATGATAATAATTCAAATAGTATGAGTAGCAAGTGTTTTCCATTGTAATTAGATTTGCAATATTGGCCAATGAACATTTCTATTCAGACTATTCTTAGTCTGAACTACTGACAAAGGTAAATCAAAGGTTTTATATAATTACCATGAAAATGCCTCACTCACTGTAGACACACCATAACCACAGATTTATCCAAATGATTTTACCCTGCAGCCATCCATTTCATTATCAAGGACACACTGATAAATTCACCTGTTGGTCCAGGGACAGGTTGGTAGGGGCTGGCCTAAATCTAGCCGAGTCCTCACCAGTCTCTGTGGCTGTGACTGAGGCTGCTGTCTGTTCCACCCCAGATAGCAAGCACCTCCGCTCCGGATCTGCAGCTGGAGTCGGCACAGAGCCGGGGCAGATCCGGAGCGGAGGTGCTTGCTATCTGGGACGCTTTCGCGCAAAGTTTCTGTCTCTTCTTGTTCCTCCCTTGTAGGGATGTAGTCATGTTCTGGCTCTGAGGCTCTTCTCCTCTCATGATATCTTGCTGCAACAGCTACAATTACCGCTGCTTCGCCGCAAATGGATTCGTTCCATTTTCAGTGCGATTACCGATACGGTATCAGTATCATTCTATATAGAGAGGCTAGCTAGCTTTATAGCTAATTAAACCTCTCCCACCTTATCTAGTAAGCTAGCTAGCTGTCGCTAAATGTGTTTCTTCATAAAGTCCATCATCCACAAGCTCTCTAGCCTAATTAATAAGCCAAATGGCAACGGAAAACAGTGTCACTAGCTGGCCACGTTCGGCTATATTCGGTGTCCATTAATGCAACATTTACACGGAGGATAAAAAACCTAAGTGAAAAGTGAAGCTAAGAGCAAAGCCTCTTTGTTGAGTTCCAGAAGTACCTTAATTTAGACGACGCGAAAGAAACGTTGCAAGTCACACTGGTAGCTAGTTAGCTAATATAGAGGTCATAGATAAGCTGCTGAAATAACCATGGTTTAGCCTTGGAGCCAGATGCCCAGCTGCGCTAGCATTGATAACCCGTGCGTATGTTAGCCACAGAAGCCAATTAATTCGGCATTCCCACCGAATTCAAAATGTAGGGTGACAGATCAGAAATATGCCTGTGTGAGGAAGGAAAATAAAGGTCCACCAGGCTTGCTAGTAAGCTTACGTTATGCAATGTTAACGTTTGACTGGCCATATCACCATTAATGTGGGGTGGCTAAGGTGCATCAAAAATCTGAGCTGAGCACCGCTCCTACTCAGGGGTGAGTCAACTGTCACAACTTCCCAGCGGTGTGCTGCGTTCGTCTCGCAACCGCTTCAAGGATATAAACAGCGTTCGACCCGCCACCTCAAGCAACTTGGCGGGCTCCTTTCCTTTACTAGGACAGATGTGACCAAGCATCCCGGCTATAGCGAACTATGTAGCATCGAACTGAGTTTAGTGTTGCCGACGGTTCATTTCATTCATATTGCGCACTCAATCACGCATCTTCCAGTCTTTGAGTGCTTTGGGACAGGGGAGGGGCTCACGTCAGCACCCGCTGCTCGTTGAGGACAGTAACTGCGGAACGAAACTTGCTTTCACGTCAGTCGCCAAAACAGCAGAAAAGTCTCCAATCACACCAGAAAAAGTCGCTAAGCGCTTTTGACAAAAAAGTCGCCAAGATGATTTGGAAAGTCGCCTAGTTGGCAACACTGACTGAGTTGGCTTCTTAGCCTAGTTCGTAAGCAGTAGCTGGCTTGGTAGCTTCGAGCTCGGGGGGCGTGTTTTAGCAACCAGGTTCCATTTGGCTCGCCTGAGCTCCAGCAACGGTCCACCTTTTTGACCATTTTTGGATTAGCCGGGAGGTAGGCGGAGTCTGGTGAGTGCCAAATTGGCGACCAAATGAGCTTCACAGTGGACATTCAGAAACCTGAGTAACGTCACGGAGGCTACGTCCATGTTTTATTCAGTCAGTGCTTTGGGGGGGCCAGTGGGGTGGCCAGCAGTTTTCCAGGGGGGCCGTGGCCCCCCCTTGGGGGTGCCATTGCCCCACAGCGCCTGGTAGACAGGGTTTGGGGGGTGGGTTCCATGGGTTCTCGTAGTGATGGAGGGAGTTGGGGTTGGGGGGGCGTGGTAGAACTAGGCCACCAGGTCAGAGGATGGGAAATGAGGGGTTGCTAACAGTAGGAGAGAAAAATGGATGAGGGAGTTGCTTGCTGTGATGATAAAAGTGAAAAAATAGGCTCAATGTTTAATCGTTGGCTCTCTCCTCTCTTCCTGTCTCCTCCGGGCCTGTCCTCATGCTATCGTTTTGTGCTTGTTCGCTACTCATTGATTACCGTGTGTGTATTTGGACCGTATGTGTGCTTAGTGTGCACAGTTAGTACCGTATTGTGTTTGTATAAATGTATGCTGTTTTTCAAGCACGGGTTCACGCGCACACATATTTTTTTCTGTATGCTAACGCTGTACTTTCATATGCTTGTACGTTTGCTTGTAAATACTTCAATAGTGATACTCCTCGATAACACTCCTTTCAATAATATTCCTCCCTGTGGTGAACTGAAGCCATTTGAGGAGAAAAGTAAGAGAAGGTCTCACACAGTAAGGCCCACATTGTATAGTCCGTAAAATAACATGTCGTAAACCGACATGACACAAATTCATTGACTCAGATGCTAGCACTTGGACCGAATGATTAGTTTACAGGTGAAATTCGTTGTTGTGCATTTTTTATTGACGTCACCTGCGATGTCCGTCTGTCCTGTAAGCTTTTGTATTCCGCATGATAACTTGAAAACACCTACGTCAATCAACGCCGTTTTTGCTGTGTCGCTTGGTCTCGTGTACCTACAGAAGCCTATCGATTTTGACGGCACTCGGATGTCCAGTATGGCCACCACAGCCGCCATCTTGAATTTTGTATTCCGCAGGATAACTTGAAAACGGCTTCGTAAATTTATATTCATTCCAAACAATCCAGGAGCTGAGGGGTAACACCTGCTTTGCGGGGCTATGTTTTCTCTGTGTGTGTGTGTGCGGGGGGGAATTTAGGTTTGTTTCGTTTCCTCGCGGGTATGACCTCGTGTCGACCTCTCCACCTCCCCCTCCCCCCCTCCCCCCCCCTCGTATGTGCCATAGCATCATCATATCGCCGCCACTTTCCCGGAGTACAGGTGCAGGAGCCCTGAGAGATGGTGCTGGAGGATTAGAGGTGACTCTCCATCATCCGTGGAGTAGCAGCTCCTTCCTGAAGCTGAGCCCTCAGAAATGGGTCATTCAGTGCTGACTCACTGGATGGAGGAATGGGGGGGTAAACATACTGCCGTTGCCATAGAAACCTCTTCCACTTCCCCTTTGGCCATTTTCAATTTTTTTTTTTTTTTTGTGGCAATTGTGTCACTGTGATGAGTTTGCCGCCAATTTGCTACCATAAAGGAAACAGACAGACAGATAGAGTGCTGGAAAGATAGATAGATGGATAGATGCGAATTGTTTAAAATATCTTGAGGACCAGATAAAATAAAGGTTAGAATATAAATCACGTTTTTCTCTCAAAAGTAAAGCTTTTCCTCCTTTGTTTGTTCAAGGATGTTATTCGTGCCGATTCAGGGCGGGAGCGTCATTGTTATTTTGCTGTTGTTTTTTTTTTTCTTTCTGCTCTTGCCTGGATTTGGTTTTGCGTCAGCACAAAAACTGCCGATTGTTTGCCTTCCCATCAAATGGCCGCCAACCTCAATGGGAACAAAAGGAGCTCTGATTGCGAGTTTGTTTCTGTGTTTGTGTGTTTTTTTGTGTGTGTGTGTGTGTGTGTGTGTGTGTGTGTGAGCAGCGTCTCTCCGCAGGTTCAGTCGCTATGCAGGGCGCTCAGGGCAGGCGCGTTTGGGCCAGTCACCAGGGTGGGGCGGCTGAATCACAAGAGGGTTTTTCGATGGATGGAAAAGTACTGCGCTGGAGACTGTGCCGCAGGGCTGGAGTGTAGACTTAGCCAGATAGCTGTGCGACATTAAACCTGGAATAGCTCAGTTTACTTCAGTCCCTGTTCCATGTTTGAGCCGGATCTGGGCTTTACTTTGTATTGTTATAACTGTAAATCAAGGATCCTGCTTTTTTGGAACAGACACTGTACAAAAAAACAAGTGTTTTAGTTTTGAGACTTAGAGCTTATCTTTTTCACTCAAGCAGAAAATATGACCTTGTTTTGAGTTACTGTTTACCCGCCAAGTGAAATTGTCATACACAATTGGCAAATCATCAAGTGAGGCAACCCGTCTCACCACTTTGGCAATAGGTTTGTCTTATTTAACAAGAGATCAAAGGTTTGCAAACCTGACACAGCTAAACACAGTTGTAGAATACGTTTTTTTGCAATATGCTACACGAATGGCCTCAATTTATTGTTATGTATGCCTTTTGTGGGGAGCAAAATAAAATTTTGTGCGCAAAAATTCCAGTCTAAAATACAGCCTTAATTCCAGAAGAACTGGGACAATGAGTAAAATGTGAATAAAAACAGCATGCAGCAACGTGCTATTCTTTTTTAAACTGTATTTGCTTGAAAAAGTGCAAAGTAAAAATACATACTATTTTAACCCGTCAACTTTTTTTTTTTTTTTTTTTTTAAATAATAGCCGTACTTCAGTGGGATGTCTGTAATGAATGAAGTTGCGGCCGGTGCGTGTTCACCATTGCATAACATCACCTCTCCTTCCAATAGCTTTGGAATTGAGGACACTAATTGCTGGAGTTTGGAAAGCAGAATTCATTCCCATTCTTGCCTCATATTGGACTTCACTTGGTCAACTGAAGTTTCTTTTCACGCTACAAGTGTGATGCCAATTACACACTGCCTGCGCTGACAGAGGATAGCACAGACAGCGTATATTTGGCTCGTTCATCTACAGGCGCCTGGCCAACCAGGAGTGGCCGTAGGGAGCGATGAGACTGAGAGGTTGACACTTAGCTATGAGCTACTTGTTGACCCGTGACAGTGCATTTTTGATTTTTGTGAGCCTCAAGTAGGGGAAATATTCTAAAAATTTATCTGATATCAAATATTCTATTGGGTTATCAACACTTCTCAGCATATGTGTGACGATTGCGCTGCTTAGAAATATATTTATTATTTAGTATTTATTATTTTATTAATTAACCTTTATTGCACAGAAGTCCCACTTTTGCAGGGGAGCCCTGATTACAAAATAGACATTTACAATGGGAGTTTAGCAACAAACAAAACACTTAAAATTACACAAAATTCATATACAGCAAGTACAGATAAAAGTCAAAACAATTTTTTTTCAAAATACTATAGGACAGAGAATAATGACATACATTAAAACTAAAAGCAAGTACATCTGGCCTCTTTTTCTATCATATCCAAAACTAATTTCTTGTAGGACTTGAACGGGATTTACCATTCAATATGTTGGATGTGGCAATTGAATGAATTGTGCTAAACTGACAAATGCTTTGTCACAACTTATTGCAATACACAAAAACATCTTTCTCTCAAATTTCCTGCATTGAGTGTCTTGGTAAAGTATTGGCAGCATCTGGAGTGACTTCACTGGCTGACTAACATCTTCAACACCAGCCTCAAAATAGTTTTATTTTATAAATTGATTTGCCACTGAAGCCTGGCTGACCCCTGGCTGAAAAGAACATCCATCAGGGTGGGTCCAGTTCACTGGGGACTTAGGCATGTGCGAGTGTGTGCCTGTGCTTGCATTTTATGACTGAATAAACACTCGGAATATGTGTTTGTATGTGTGTGTGTGTGTTTGTGTGAGCCATTTAGTAGAGATTAAAAAGACAGGAGCTGATGCAGGTTTGGTCGCCGCGATGACGAAGATGATGATTCAAAAGAGGAGGAGGGGGTGGCAGCGACGCTGAAGAACGCAGAACGACCAACAAAACGTCACGAGCAAGCCGCGGAGAACTCTCTTAATTGGAGAGCTGTTATCGGCGGTGAAATTGGCAGAGAGAGTAAGAGGGAGAGAGGGATCGGGAAAGAAAAGAGTAAGTAAAAAGAGACTCTTCTGTTCTCTGTAGCAGTGGCACACTGACCTACTGACTGACACTTGTGCTGGGGGGGGGGGTCATACAGAGTTACTGCAGGGATCCCATCGAGGGCAGGGCGGGGGGGGTATTATTGAGCTGCAAAACACGAAAGAACAGGAGAACAGGACGATTAATTGGATGATGGCGAGATCAGGAAGAAGGATTACGGCAGAGGGAGATCAAGATTCAGCAGTAATCCCCCGTCCCTGATGGAGCACTGAGCTTTATTTAAACCGAGGTGGAAGAACACTGTAAACTCAAACATAATCTCATTAAGTGTTTATTCTTAGATCTAGATTTACACTCCTTCCGTATCTCTTTTGCCTTTTGAAATAAGCAAGACAAAAATTCTGCCATCAAGATCATTTCGATTCAAAACAAGAGTTTCCACTGATGTTAAAAAATTCCCCTCGCCAAGCAAACAGAGAGTTAAACCAACTGGCTGATACTTTTTGCTTTATGCTGTGAGAAATTATATCCTCACTTGACTAAGCCGTCTTTTTGCTTTGACAGAGCAAAGTTTTGTAATCTAAATAGCAGTAATAAGCTTTATATTTCACATTCATTGAACTTAACGCAGTGAAAGAAACGAGAGGACGTCTTTGTCAGGTTGAGTTGACAAATAATTTTCTTCTGTGTAGAGAAAAAAAGATTGCGTCTCATCAAAAGACTGAGATACTTGCAAAGGCACACATTTTTTTTGCAGTGAGGGAGTTGTATGGGTTTTTTTTTTTTTTTTTTTTTTTTGGGGGGGTGCACTTCCAAAGGGACCCTACAGCTACCCCATCCCCAAACGCACCTCCAAACACCAGAGCCCCCATATCGACCCCCCCATTCTCCAGAATTTTACTTCCCACCCTGTTCATTGCCTGGGCAGCGCAGTTACGACTGAAGACAGTTATTTCATAACACTGTCAATGTAAGAAATAAAAACGGCATCAAAGAAATAATTAAAGAAACAAATGGCCGACAAGGACATAACTCCATGCTATACCAATGAGACAAGTTCAAATTGTTCAGATGCTTGAGTGAAACACAAATGATTTATGCGTCCCCCACTACTGCCTGTCTCCATGGTGGCCAGGAGCGTGTCAGTTAATGTCAGGTCTCCCAGCAACCCGCCCCCAACCAGCTTGGCCTCCGCTCCCGCCCAATCACCTGGCATTTCCATCTACAATACCACAACCCATTGGCCCCCGGCTGTATCCAAGCCCCACCCGCTCCCCTTTTTTTCCACTGCTGCCTAATTTAGTAACAGTTTAGTTATATAAGATTTTGGGGTCATAGGGTCAGCAGCAAGAGAGGGAGAGAGAGAGAGGGGAAGGAAGAGACAGAAAAATATGCCGTGGTAATAAGAAACAGGGCAGGAAGATGAAATATAAGCAATGAAGTTGAGAGCGAATACTCGCACCCGTGTGTATTTCCTTGTGTGTGCGTTTGTGTTGTTTGTGTTTGTTTTCGTGTGTTTGAGATATAGAGAGAGCAAGTGCGTGCGGGACAAAGCTAAATAATGATTTAGGTCCAATTTAAACCATTCGTCTATGACTAGTAAAAATGTTCTTATCTGCGGACGTTACAGTTGTAACCGTGACGATCGCGATTTTCATGCTATTTTTCCGAGAGGGCGGCCCGTCAAGAGTATTTAAGTTTTTTTCCTGGAAATCTTCGGGCCTCTGGCTTGAGTTACGCTTGGAATGTGTGTGTGCCTGTGTGTGTGAGAGAGAAACGAACATGAGAAGCGGCGGCAGCATTGCCCGTCGAGGAAGAACAGTTCAGAACAATGTACAGTAGGTCGAGGAGGGTGTAGGGTGACGATGGTGTGTGTGCGAGCGGCGGAGATACACAAAAAGGCACCGCAAGCATGAAGAGGAAGCATTTTTATTTTAAACTGCAGAAGGGGAAGAGGCCCGAGGAAGCCGTCTGTGGTGCGGAGGGGAGCGGAAAGGGTTGGGAGGAAGAAGGGCCGGGTTCTCTGCAAAAACAGCTCTCCGGACGAGTGTTTCATCCTCTTTTTCTCGCTACAAGACTTCAGATATAATTCCTTTTCTTTCACATCGAAAACACAAGCTTGTTTCAAGTTACTCTTTGCATCAGAAGTGATATTTTCCTTTACATTACCCCCATTGGCCAATCTTCAGGAGTCAAAATCTTGAGGAGTCAAACTAGCTCACTTCACTAGCAATATCTTTTTTGACTTGATCAACAAGAGAAAAGTCATAAAAAATGGATTTGAAGTCTAAATATGAGGATAAAATATTTGTTGTGATTTTTTTTTTGTTTGTTTTTTGCAGAATTGTGAGGTGGAGGGAAAAACAGCAGTGTTTGTTAATGAGGAGAATGGAGAAGGGGGGATGAAAAAGAGAAGGGTATGAAAGGGAGGAGGGTTTGGGAGAGGAACAGAGCCTCAATCTCAGCGCTGCTCCACTAACCCACTTACTGTAATCTCCCTTCTCCCTGTTTCATAACTAATCTCCCGGAGGAGCATTGCATCACCACTGCACACTAACTCACTCTCTCTCTCTCTCTCTCTCTCTCTCTCTCCCTCTGTCCCCTTGTGCTCTCTTTCACTCTCTTTAGCCCTCTCCACTTTGTCTACAGCCCTATTCTTCCTCTCTTGCTTTATACCTTTCTCACTCTCTTTCTCTGGCTTCTCAATTGTACAATAATCTCTTGTTCTCTCTGTCATTGTTTTGTTTTTATCAACACCTCTCTCTCCCTCTCCTCTCTCACTAAAAACAAAAATGGTATCTTTCTTGTTCGCTCTTCTTCTTCCTGCCTGTTTCACTTTTTTCCCCTCTTACCAGCCCAAGATCTCTCTCTCTTTTTTTCTCTGACCCTCTGTTTCGCTTCCTCTCTCTCCTGTTTAAATTTATTTGTGTTTATTCAGCAGACTGTACAGGAATAGAGTGCAGCCACCACTGTACGTAAGGCACACCCCCTCACCCCTTCCCCTCCCTCACAGGAGATGCACACACACACACACACACACACTTGTATGTGCGTATACATACACATGCATACATATACATACAAATATTCACACATGCATCTCTACAGACATGTACACATGTATGCATGCATGCATACATACATACATACATACATACATATATATTCTGTGCATACTGGACATTCATAAATACATACATGTAATTATACCCAAACAGACATGAGTAGACAAACACACAGGGATAAAGACATGAACACGTTCACACACTGGGCTCAGTGGCTGGAGCAAGTCAGTTTGACGAGAGGCCGTAAAAAGTTGACATCGGAGTGTATGAGAATTTTTTCCCAATGGATTAGCACTCTTCAAATTACTGAGAATGTACAACAGCCCACCGCTTTATCCTTGCAGAGAAAATTCTGGCTTTGCCTGTTCTACCTAGATTTGAAAAACAATGAGCCAGTAATTCTATTCTTTAATGACAGTATATTAAACTGCCAACACCACACTCCAATACAAATGTACACTCACCCCATGACCAGCCTTCAATTCCTTCCATTTCCTAGAAAAACTGCAATAATCCTTAATTATGTGTGCAGTGTTTAAATATCAGGAGCTATGCACCCAGTTTCAAAAATGAGTTACGGTACATCCTTGTGATTTACATTGGTCATGTGCCTTTTGAGTCGCTGGGGGACAATGACTGAGAGCAAAAGGCTATGGGAGGGAAAAAACATGTCCGTTCAACTCTGCGACTGCGACTGAAATATAAATCAAGGAAAATGTTATTTCGAATTTGGGACGAAGTAGGATGTCAATGAACCAGAATAGTCAACGAATGCTGTTTTTTTTTTTTTGTTGTTGTTGTTTTTTTTTTTTTTTTTTTTTTTTGGACACTGCTTGGCGGTCTTTTTGGCACCTCGTCAGTTTTGTGTAGAATCAAGAACTGGGAAAAAAAGTAATAAAACAGAGTATGTTAATAATGATCACCCTGCAAATGTACCCCGGTGTTACACGGTGCACATGGCGATAAGCTGGCTGTTTACTTGCTATATTAGCTGTAGTTGTCGCTGTAAACATCATCTCTGAAGAAGAGGTTTCTCTGAAGACGACACTGTATGATTCGCACTTGTAATATTCCTGGTATGTAAAACACATCAGGAATTTGAAGTCCCTGTATACATGCGCATGGCCGATATTTTGAGTGACGGGAGCAAAAGTGACACACTGCCATACTTCCTCGCTCTCATGGTAATTCCCAAGTCCTCCTTAAGCGCGCGACGGGGCGCGCCCCCCGCAGCCCAGGGCACGACATGAGGCGGGCCAGCGGAGCAAGATCATGTGAGAGTCCACGAGCCGAAAGTAGGTTACCTACAGAGAGAAGGAAAGACAGATGAGAGGGAGAGACAACGAAAGAGAGGAGGAGAGATCGGACTGTAAACACCCATTGCATATTGGCTCGCGCTGGAGAGAATAATTTTCTTGGCAACGGAGGGGAGAGGCTAAAGCTGCTCGTTAATGAAAACCTATTAGGGTTTGTTCTCCCTTCAGTTTTATTTAGTCTTTGCAATGCTGATAGCTTTCTCTTTGGAACTTAGATCACAAATACTTTTTTTGCCCAACGTTACAGCTAGCTCCATAGCTAGCTGAACATTTTTTTTAACTTTCATGCGCCGAAGCTGAGCCATTGGAAGACAATAAAAATTCAAAATGAGAGGTGAGAGTTGATTTTTTTTTTAAATGATTTTTTCATTAAATGACTTAAAAGCAACAATAGTATTTTGTCGATTAATGATCCTATGTTGCCATTTCTGTGGTTGCATGTGAAATAGAAATGTTACCAGTGTTTTGACATTTCCTGCAGCGCCGAACGCCGCAGTTAATGCGATCACTTGCTCGCTGTCCCGTGTCTTACCACCTGCCGCGACAATTACAGGTGTTTCCCATGCTAGGTGGGAATTCGTACACATTTAATTACAGATAAAAGTAACTGAGCGGAGATCTAAATGAATGGATGCACGTTTTGAAGAAATCGATTCCACTGCAAACACGATTTAAGCCGCTTTCACAGTGGACGCGAAACGAATTTTTCGCACTACAGATTACATTCAAAGTCAATGCAAAGACGCGATCTTTGCATTGACTTTGAATTTAATCTGTAGTCTGAAAAATTCGTTTCGCGTCCGGTGTGGAAGCAGCTTTAGTGGCGAAACTACGCAGACAATTTTGTTGAAGCAGTCAAATGACAGCATGGCAACATATGAAGAGGAAAACCAAGTCGGCAAACTTAAACATTCATCCCCGGATATGGGTCTGGGTGATGGCTATTTATATTAGGTACTGTAAACACGCATAGCATATATGAATGCCCGTGTTTAGCGTTTTGAAATGTTGTAGGTTGAGATTAATGGAAATCACTTTGAGGTTCGGTTTGAATTCACACCTTTGGCGCGGTGAGCTTATTTGTTATTACCTTTAGTGCGATTACTCGGTGCGAAAAAAAATCCAGAGCTCCAGAACTTGATTTTGTGTCAGTGTGTGTGGCGCGCGGCACCGCGCGCTCGGGGAATCGGCTCGCGCGATGCGTGCGTGTTGTTGTTTTTCGGCTCGCAGCATGGCCGGCTGTGTGAGCGAGAGGGAGGCGGCTGCTCCATTGACCTAGTTATGTCACACAGGATTACACAGCACTTGGGGAGGAGAGAGGGATTAGGGAAGGGAGGAGGGGAGGCGGAGCTTCAGACGGGACGTGCGAGTCCATGCGGTCGGAGCTGGCAGATTTTGAACTTGAACTTCTACGGTAGTTCATGTAACAAAACCCCAAAGAATCATAATTCATGAATGTTCAGTGAGAAACCGCCTCCAAGCTGTAGACTAGTCTATATAGCATACAATAAGTGCCATTCAATATGACTGTTTTCATCAGTTAAATATTAGCTTGAAGAAAGCATACGCCATGTTCACTGTAACAAGATGAACCTTCTTGTGGACGCTATTTTAAGCAGTTGACTCAATGCTTGCCTATATCTAGCTATTTTATATTAAAAAAGATTCTTACACCAGCGCCAATTCAATAATTTATTGAGATATTATTTTTTTTTCTGATTAGATTGAAAAAGTTCAGGTCATTATGGTGCTCAAGGATCCTGGGATTGGCTCTAAGTTACTAACTGTTCAGCTGTCTATTCTATTGCACTGACGGCTGTCAGACAGCATTGAAGGTTGCTTGGTTGAGCATGTGTGCATGATTGTGCGCAAGCATGTCCTTTTGACATTGACATTTAAGGTCTGAATGGTGCTCATTCTTATCCAGGGTTACTTGCAATGAAAAAGAGGATGATTGCATCTACCCTGAGTTATGTGATGACAACGACAGCTCTCGGCATACCATTTCACCCATCTGGCTAACATACTTACAAATTCAGAAAGCATGCCATTACAATATAAATTAATCATGTGTGGGAAAGTGTTTCCATCCCCCTGAGCAGATTACAATATGTTGTAAAACTAGGCAGTGCTCCTGGCTTTGTTTTAGAACTCCAGTGCACTTAGTTGCCGCAGTAACTATTGTTACATCAGCATTAGAATGTTCAGTGTAGAATGTAGTCATTAGTTGTGACCTCATACCCCAGTGGGCTTAAGAGAGGTGAATGCATGGTTTTTTGAATTGGCAGTGGCCAGTGCTGTGTTGTGCTTGGTCTGTGTTAGAGCGAATTAGATGCCATTTTATGCTGCAAAATGTGTTCTGCTGTTCGCAGAAGGGTGGGTGGTGCACAGTGTGGGAGTGAGATGGGTATACATTGCTCTCAGTTGGGCAAACAAAGCCTCTTCTTTCTAAAAGCCACTTCAGACTGGAAATGCACCAGGTGTTTACCAGTCAGCAAGTTCAAACAGACAATATGAAAGTGTCTTTTTTTTTTTTTTTTTTTAATGATCAAATTATTTTTTCCTGGAAATGTTAAAACCGCCTTAATCTTTCAGATTCCATTCTCTTCCTCTGTTTTGGGTTTTCCCCCTTTTGCTATCTTACACCAGTTGAACCAGGTGTAAGGGCATCAGGATATGAAAGGGATGACCAGGAACATGCTCTGTCAGTGTGAAATGCACACTATCAAGAGCTGAACTGACAGTGAAAGTTTCACAGTGTAGATGTGCTGCTTTCAGGCTGGGGGAGAAGATAACGAATTTGGCAGCTCAATTTCTGTCTCTCCTCCGCCTTCATTGTTTGCAACACTCTGCTTTTGCTGGCTGATGCCATAGTCTCTTTACTCTGATTTTCTCCTGAGCTTTACTTGCACTATCATGCTTACACATCTGAAGGTAGGGGGCGCTGTGGAGAAGCTAATGGATCATACTTCAGCGCAGATTAAAAAATGGCAGGAACTGTTAGCCTCTCTGTATCAATATTTGCTCTCTGAAATAATTACATCTGAAAACGACCTGAGATTATAGACAATTATCGTCACATGTATATGAGTGGAACAATTAGATAAAATGCGAATTTAAGCATGAACTTTAATGGCAATTTTATCATCAAACAAAACCCAGTTCTTTTGCCAGCCAGGTAGCTAACTGCAAGTAAAACACCTGAATTGCAAAATCGAAGTTAAAAGGAAGCTGAAGCACATTGAGAAATAGGTTTCAAGTGCACTTGGTCGGTGCCGGCTTGTGAAAAGGGACCTTGCGTGCAGTAGGCTGTGCAGTGGGTGTCTATTTTTGGCTACACTAAGCCCCTCTGCAGTGGCTCATGTTGACAGGTCTGCCACCCTCCCCTTATGGAGTCATGTGTGTGGGGAGAACGGCTGTTCTTCGCTAAAATAGCTCCCAGGCCTCTAGGTTTTAAAGAGAGCGTGCAAGGTCCAGACATATTGCTGAAATGCAGTCTAAGCCAACTGAGCCATATGCAAGAAAAAACCTCCCAGAGTCTGATTAGTGCTTTCCCTGGTCCATGGCCTAACATTTCCGAATATGAGCTGAAAGACAGATCTGACCTCAGATCAGCGTTCTTATGAAATTTTTTTTTTTTTTTTTTTTTTTAATGTGGACAATTGACTTGCGCTGCATTTCCCAACCACCGTCCCATCAGGCAAGGTCAGGTGTGCCGTGCAAAAACCCTTCTGGAAACGGTGTAGAGGTTCAAAGGAATCTGGAAAAACTTCCCATCCACGTATGTCAAAATGAATGTTATTGAAACACATATGGCTTAATACAAAGCCCAAAGGATCATTTGGACCTGCTGTTGACAAGTGACATCAGTGGCAGAACGTTGCTGGCATTTGTGAGTGTTGTGCCTTGAGATTCAGTAAAAGTGGAAAGTGCATCATGGAAGGAAAAAGGTTGGGAAACGTTGGACCGAAGGCCCCTGGGGGAGATATGGAAAACTGGTTCCTCGCAGTCAAGGTTGACGGTCAAAGATCATGAGGGTAGCCTCCGGCCAATCAAGTGATCAACGGTCAGGAGTGTGTCGTTGTTGGCTAACAGCAGCACACAGGCACTCAGGTGCTGTGTGGAAGCTGTGTGCGCAGCACACGTTATATGGGCTAAATATACATCATCAGTGAGGGGCAGAAAAATTCCCAGAGTGCAATGCAAACAGGAGCTTTTGAGCTGTAGGTGTTGCCTCAGGTTTAGCCCCGTTATAGAAGTGCAGCAGCTGGCGTTGCACCTAGCAGCTCGTGTTTGCACGCTGCCGAGGAAACCAAAGGTTGCCGTAGGAAATGGTGACCGACTGACACATTGACTGACTGATACACTTAAGTGATTCTGTGGCTGGCTTAGCAAGAGCACGGAATTACTGACTCTAGTTCAAAGACCAGTTTGCATTTCAGGCTGATAGACATACATACTCAGCAGATTCATTTTCGGGACAGATAAGCATTTTATCTGCACCTTCAAGGTTTCTTATACAGTTGTGTCGGGAGAACGGTCTTTTAATTTTTTTAACTAAAGCATGAGGGCTGGTAATCCTAGCAGTTCCCAGAATAATTTAGTTCAACCGCAAGTAACCAGTCTTCAGTCCTCCACCTATAGTTCTGTGCAATCAGTGTGTTTGTAAATTGTAACCATATGTTTACCTCTGTTAAGTATATGTATTTTTTTTATTGATTGGTTTTTTCCACACATTTACTGATTACTACGATTATAGTTTTATGTAATGTTTCATGCGGCAAAAGAAGTCGGTCAGATCAGTGTGCGCAAATTTAGGATACTTGGGAAAACTAGATAAGGTGTCAACATGAAGCGTTTAGATGACAGGCTCATTACTGCACATATTGATTGTGTGGCTGAGCCAGATTTCAGTTTCTGTGTGCTATGGTTTTCAAACCTCAGTGGTTTGGTTTTTAAACCTAACCTACAGAAAACAGCAATGTCATTGATGAATTTGAATGCATTTTATACTGGGATTATTCCATAATAAAATAGAATTGTATGCATAATATAATAAATATAAGTGCATTGATTTAGAAAATGTTCTATGTTGCTTTGGATAATTGGGATTTAAAATAAAGAGGAGTGGGATATGTTTAATATGATTTTATTCAACACACTTTTGCTTATTCGGGCAAGAAAATTCCCCATGCAAGGGCCTTCCACAGAGTGCGATTTTATTTGAGAGTGAATTTGCTTTGGGAGGCAACTGAATTCCTAAATCTCATTGATTTGCATTACTCTATTTTATGTAATTATCAGAGCATTACAAATGCATAATTTCTCACTTGTAGTTTTGCAACAATTATGTTGCTGGCGACTCAAAAAGTATGCGAGAGATGTCAACAGATATGGCGCAATCCACAAATGAAATGTGAAAGCATTTTTACCCTGATTTTGTTTTGGCTTTGCTTAAGTTACTTTAAAATTTACTGATGCAACATGCTAATCAGTTGCGCGATACAGGTAACTTCAGCATGTGATGAAGGTGCGTTGTACTGGCTCATCAGATGTCTGAAACAGGCGCTCAGACGGTTTGGCATTGTTGCATTAGTAAAGGTCCTGATAACATACGGTTCTTACTTTTCTTAATCTCATGTCGTTCAACTTGAACAGTCATGGGGCGTCTCTTGCTCGTCTGCTGCTTCGTGTTTACTGTACTGCTGTTCATCTCATGAGGCGTTAAACGGAGATGAAAAAAATAATTTTATGAAACGCTTTATGCGAAACTCTCATTTGACGCACAGTCGCAAATTCAAACGCTATGGACTGTTCCTGTTGCCGCTGATGTATTTCTTCAGTTTGATGCTGATTTCCTGTTTAAAATGCGTGCAGTTCTTTATTGCAGTGACATTTACACTATAAGACCTCTATAGGGGAGAGTCATTCTTTGCGGCGTGCCATTTATATTAAGGTAAAACTTACGTAATGAGCTAACTTGACATTTTAAAGGTTCTATTTCGTTCCACCTTAAAACGTCAGGAAGGGGGGAAAAAAAATAATAAAATGAAAAGATTGTCCGTCCTAGGCCACCACCCACTCTCTCCCTAGCCCATCCCCCCTCGAATGAGAATGTGGGAATGTGTGTCAGTAGGACAGCGCTCTGGTAGCTGTGCGGAGTTGAGTGGCGACTGCAATAACCAATCACAGGAGGTATTACGTACTAAAGGACCAATGACAAGAGGGGAGGGGAAGTATCGTGTTGCTAGGGTGATCTTGAACAAGTGTGTTCAAGGAATGCGATCGGACTGGAGTTATATAACACCGCGCGGGGAGGGTGCGTGGGGGGGGAACTGAGTAGGGTTACGTTAATAATTTTCCCTTTCACGGAACTGTGACTTGTTAATTTATTTTCTTTCTCTCAAATACATAAATCATTGCGTCTAAACGCCAGGCGAATGCGTGTGCGGGCGGTCCTTTGCACTCGTGAATTACAAACAATTACTTTGATATTTTGTCACGCCATGTTCTTGCTTTGTTAGAACTGCTTATCTCGGTCACGGGTGCAAAGTGTAACCTTATAGCTACCTTTGATGTTTCAACATGTTTTCGCGGGAGAAATATACAAGAAGCCAAAGCGGGCAATATATTATGTTTGGTGGACACGTTTGTTCATCAATCAGTCTTGGCTCAAAAAACTAAGAATATTTGCCTTTCAAATCCTGTAGTAATGAATTATTCATGCTCACGCTGACAACCCTTTCCAAACCAAATGCGAATTCTACTCTGGTCTTACTGTACAGAAGCAGCAAATCATGCTACACGCTATTTTTAAATGTTTTTGTCTCTCCAATAACAGCATTATTATTCCCTTCAGTTCCACACTCTCAGTTCTCCTTAAAAATGCTGAGTCAGAGTTCTACACCTGGGGCAAAAAGGCATGATAAGAATTTGGAACTCAACGTGAGTGGCAGAGTGATTTTAGAAACCTACAGTATAAAGTCATGTACAGCTCTGTCGATCTTTGTAAACTTTGTGAAAACAAGCCTGATACAATGCTGCTGACTGTCAATTTGCAATCTCATGATGTATTCTACACTATTGCCGAGCAAAAAGTACACATAGTGTGTTCACACTGGAAAATGTACAAGACAGTAATGTACTGTAAGTACCCAGATAGTGCACTTCATCCTCTGAAAATGTGAACTTGGTGGACTTGATCATCTGAAAAAAAGTGTTCAAATATGGACACCAGATAAACTTATCTGACTACATCTTCTGCTTAAAGTCAAAGGGAGGAACTGATTGGCCAGGACAAGATGCCGCTTTGGATGTTGTTAAGGAGACAGTAGCACTTAACAAATTCAAGTTTAACCCATCTGTGTACCTTTGTTCTATGTTGTGTCTGTACAATTGGGCTACAAATTAGGAGTTTTACGGTACATGAAGTTCAGAAGAATGACTGATATTTGCAGTAATTTCTGGAAGACCTTGTGAAGCTAGCAAAGGTTAGCTAACCAGCTGTCCTAAACAAGGAAGTAATGATGGTCTGTGCAGAGTGAAATAAACCTTTTACATTTTATTTTTTTACTCTGTAGGGAAGGCCTGTGGAATCAGGGCAAAACCTAGCTCAGTGCCCCCCACCCCACCCCACAATAGCAAAATGCCATTCTATAGAATCCTATCATTAACTGCACCATCTGGAAAAAGGTTGCTGTGGGCTCTTAATAAATATAATATATGCTGTATTTAATTAAGTCATAAGAAAAGAAATGACCACTGTAATCCTCTGAATAGGCCTTTTGTTCTCTGGTGCTCAGCTGACGTAGGTAGTGTAATTGCGCCTCATTATTAGAAGTGGACTGAATGTCACGTTTGAACGGTTACTGGCAGGCAACTTAGTGAAAATTGCCGAAGCACCATGTACCTGGTTATTATTGCTAACAATATGCGCCGTCTTAATGTAAATTGAAGTAGCTCGTATAACAAAACATTCTTTTCGTTCAATTAAAGAAAAGTCCTCTGATCAGCGCGCAGATATCCATGGCCCCTCTTTGATGTCAGGAGTCTTTTTAATCCGTCTTAACGATTAATAGTTGCGTGAATTTTTTTCAACCTTTCTGCTTGACAAAGTTCCTTTATTGTATTCTGTCATCATTCAGTGTTATCTCTGAGTTTCCCTCACCTTGGTTCCTGGCAGAAGTCGTAACCCAAACGGACTTTAGCACATGCCCGCACTTTGAGGCAGTGTGAACTGGTCTCGTCAATCAGCTCTTTGGACCATGGCCTCTGTATGAATGAGTCAGAAAGTCCTCCGTTTAACCCTTTGAGCGGTATAGGCAACTATAGTTGCCCAATGGTGTAAGATATCAAAACCAGATGTTGTAGAAAACCTATCATGTGGCAACTTGTTTAAAAGAGCATCTGCAGGGGAGCTCTTTTAAACAAGTTGCCACATGATAGGTTTTCAGCAGCTCAGGATAATTACATTTTTAATTCCTTGAAAATTTATTCAGCACTCAAAGGGTTAAAATGAGCTGTTTAATGTTTTTTTTCTACCTCATCGAGGTGGGGAGCATGTGTTGTCAAATCTGACTCTTGAGTTCAAAGCCCTGGCTTTTATTGTCTTTCCAGGTTATTAACTGAATGATTTTAGGTTGTGGTTGGGTGGTTTGTCTTTATGCTTGACTCCCAGCTAGAGGAAAGGTGTGAGGAAATTTGCCACTAGGTCCTTGAGGGCCATGACATGAGGATCCCTGTGGTATTGGGTCCCTCTCTGTCTCATTAGAAGTTGTTTGGTTGCGGACAGAGACAGTAAACTCTGTGGAATAGTCAGTTAAATCCCTTCCATATTCTCCCTACTCATGTAAACGCAGTCAGCTGATTGCATAATTACGTCTAACGCCTAAAGGTTTGCGCTGATAGCAAGCACCAGTGATTGGAACAGAATACTGGAGCGGACTTTTAGGATTTGGGTTGTAGTCCTCTGGTTCAGTGCTGTGATCTTCTTGTGTCCGTAACCTTGTGACCCGCTGAACTTTTGACCTTCTTGCCCCCGCCCCCTGCCCCCTCTCTCCACACAGCCCAGATTGAGGTCATCCCCTGCAAGATCTGCGGGGACAAGTCGTCTGGAATCCACTATGGCGTGATCACCTGCGAAGGGTGCAAGGTAAGTGCAGTTACCTGTGGCTCCGTGTCTCCCGTAGATCCGGAGGCACGTTCAAATTCAGAAAAAGGGTTATTTGTGTGGCGAGGGCTGAAGGCGGTGAGCATGCTGATGACATAAGAATAGAAAAGAACACTGTATTCCTCCAGCTGCAACACACATTAAAAGTTATTCTCCCTGCCTTCCTGTGTGAGCGCGCTCACGCTCGCGTGCACACTAATGCACATGCATAAGTATGGGGCACAAATATAAATCCGCAAAAGTGTGTAACCACAAACACAAGCACCCTGCATGTTCCGCATTTTGCCAGAGCGCTGATTGTGTTTTTTGGGTTTTTGTTTTTGCTGTACTCACACACACACTCACAAGCGCCCATATTTCACTCACACATTTTTACATGTGCACGCAGAAACATGCACACATCACACACTCATTTTTATGTGCACACACATGTACCCACATTTACAAGCCACACACTCAAATGCGTACCACTCATGCATGCACATATTCAACACAAACGCGCACTCTTACATAAGCATGCTCATACCACACGCGTACACGCAAACACACGCACATGCACGTACCCTGCCTTTAAAAAGTGAACTAATCTTTCTTTAACTTTGAATGTTCCTCATTTTGCCAAATTGCTGACTGTGTTGTGTGGGTTTTTGTTTTTGCTGTGCACACACACACACACACACACACACACACACACACACACACACACACACAGGGCTTCTTCCGACGCAGTCAGCAGAACAATGCCATGTACTCCTGCTCACGGCAGAGGAACTGCCTGATCGATCGCACCAACCGTAACCGCTGCCAGCACTGCCGGCTGCAGAAGTGCCTGGCGCTGGGCATGAGCCGCGACGGTGAGGAGAGCGCCCTTTGCAGGCACCCAGACGCACTCTCTCTCTCTCTCTTTCTCTCTCACTCTCCCTCTCTGTGTCTATTTCTCTCTTGCTCTCACCCACTCTCTTACTCTCTCACTTCTGCTCATTCTATCACTCTGTCTCTGTTGTTCCTTCTCCCTCGCACTCTCTCTCTCTCTTTGTCTTAGGTTTAGTTTATCGTTTGCTTTTACTCGCGCCAGCAAACGTAAATGGTCCTGCGGTCAAACTTGCTCGAATGAGGCGAGAATTTGCGTCGCATTTGGTGGAAACATACCATTACTCTCACTTTACGCTCTCTCTTTCTCTCTCTCTCATTCAGTAACTCTTCTCTCTCCCCTGCTCTGTCTTGCACTGTCACCTGTTTCTCTTTGACTATCATTCCTTTTTTTATTATCCATTAAATTCCTCTAAAAACAATGCAGAGTTCATCAGCTAAATATTTGTCCAATTCGTGTTTACTAATGTTTTTGCGTTTGTTTTTGTGTGTGGGTTTTTGTGCGTGTGTGTGCCTGTGATCTTGCGTGCGTTTGCATTTATGTGCGTGCTTGTGCATGTGTGGCGTTCATGTGCGTGTGTGTGTGTGTGTGTGTGTGTGTGTGTGTGTACGTGCATGTGTACACTTCTGTACGCCTGCGTCCACACTCCAGCCGTGAAGTTCGGCCGCATGTCCAAGAAGCAGCGGGACAGCCTGTACGCGGAGGTGCAGCGGCATCAGCAGTCGCAGCTGGACTGCTCGGTTGCGGCCACAGCGGGATTGGCGGTAGGGGGCGGAGTCCCGGATGAGGAGGAGGAGTCGGGCGAGGACGGCGGCCGCAGCAGTGGGTCCAGCGCTGCCCTGAGCGACCTCGACGACATCGCCACCCTGCCGGATGGCCTGCTCTTCGACCTGCCGCTCACTCCAGAGCGGTCGGGGGGCTACTGCGGCCTGGAGCTGCTTGGGGGTGGGGCCTGTGGGGGCGTGTCCTGCGGGAGCAGCGCCGGGAACAGCCTGTCCCCTCACAGCTCCCCTGAGCAGGGCGGGCTGGACTTCACTGACGTGAGCCACATCAAGCACGAGTACGACCTGCTCCACGA
The DNA here is from genome assembly GCA_029692085.1 of Gymnothorax javanicus. Lineage (NCBI taxonomy): Eukaryota > Metazoa > Chordata > Actinopteri > Anguilliformes > Muraenidae > Gymnothorax > Gymnothorax javanicus. The sequence continues at coordinate 140,320,886 of CM056198.1, read as the reverse complement.
GACGACGCTCTTCGACCACTCGCCCATGGACAGCCTTTCCGAGGCCCTCTCTCACCTAGAGACAGGTCAGTACCACAGACTCTATTAAAACCTGTATCAAATCCTATGGACTGGGGTTAAGGCCCATTGAGATGCTCATCGCAAGCCGCGATGTTGGCAGTTAGAATCTGGCCCCACTGCCCTCTGTCACCGGTCTCTCCCTCTCTCACTCTCCGTTCTTCCTGTCTCCTTGCTATCCTGAAAAAAATAATCTTTAGTGTCGACCAAGTTACTGTAATATCTGCCATTATCCTTCCTCTGGCATGGTGGGAAAGGCATTTTTACCAACTGAAGTTCAGTTCTCCGGCGCTGCCATTTTGTACAGTTGAAATCTGAGCAGTACAGCCGTGGGGTTTTGGGCCTTTGCCCAGCCTGTCGGACACAATGACATAACCAGCTGCTGGCCCATGTACAAAACATTAATCTTTTGTCCTAACAGCACCATAGCTTAACAAATTGCCACATGTGGTAACAATACAACAAAGAAAAAACGTACTATAAAATGGGTAGTTCCAGTCCTGGATACTGATTGGTCAATACGGAGTTCTAGCCATGCTAAAGTACGCGTTACAGTAACAGCTATGACAAAACAATCATATTCACATGTATATCACTATGCATCTGGTGCGGCCTACTGCAGCCAGTTTGGCTTATCTTTAGTTTTGTTATAGAGCAATGATGTTTTCTTTTGGAAGAATGGCACTTAAAAAAATTTGCTTGATAAAATTACCGAATAAAAATTTGTTTCTTCGACAATTTTTATATGTAGTAACTGTTACACAAAAGCAATAAGGAATTGGACGCTGTGCACCATCGTGAATATAAGCACAGCTAAGGGTGTTGCAGGCACTTTGCTGCGCATTGTGTCTACCAACGCCCTTTAGCCATGATTATAGTCGCAATATAGCACTGCCTCTCATACCTTATTGCTTGATGGAGCGTAAGTTTACTTCCGGGAATAAAATCGTCAACTTCGTATTTTTACGTTAAAGTTACTGTGCTCTTCAAAGGGGAATGAGGTATTCTTGACCTATAATGGAGCTAGCCCGGGCGGTGCTAGTGAGCAGTAGTGCATAAATGCATCTAAAATTTGTCTTGTGACCGCTTAGACATCCTGCTCAAAGTTGTTGGGTTGCTCTTCTCTCGTAAATGAAGCTCACTTGGCTTGTTGTCTTTGCCCTAAACATTTCACTATGGTCACTGTGCTGATGTTTTTTTCCAAAACAACTATTCAATTTCTTGTTGCCGTATAGAGAACGCTCTTGGCTCTTTGTCCTTGTACTCAGAGGAGGTGTTTTAGGTGGGTTTTTGCATGACTAAGATGGTTCATTTGGACATGGAAAGGTGGTGGTTTTCATGTAGTTCTTGGTGTATAGCCCCAGGAAGTGGTGTAAAACGATTTCATTTGAATACAGTGTTATTGTGTTCAGGCTTGAAGCTGGAGCAGAAATGCTTACTAAATACATGTCAACCGTCAATTCCCCTCGAATCCACATCATTACAAGTGTGTTGAAATCCAGTTATTTTTTACCTATCATCCTGGATTATGGCCTTCCTCCTGCCTTTAGCTGTTACAAGGCAAGCAGGTGTTGAAATCTGTGTTGATTTTTGAACTGGTTTGAGCAAAGCAGGTCCTCCTCGTAACTGCAGTCTTTAAATGCTTCATGAAATACCGAGTGCTTTAGAAATGTCATGCGCCATTGTGCAATTAACAAGAAGTATTAAGGAGTTGCCTAAATACACCCTTAGATAATGCCAGTTACAGAAATTATTGTCAAGTTTGTCAGGAAATCCCTGTTTAGTCAGGTGGTGACATTACCACCTATTGGTGCATATGTTTTTCCTGTAGACGGTAGGAAAGAATATGGACCTTGTGTCTGTGCCGTCACTTTACTTGGTGCGTTTTGTATCGGCTGAAGTGCAGTTTTTCGGCGCTGTTATGTTGCACTAATTGGAGCATGTGATGGGAGGACCTTTGTATTTGCATGAAGTCCAAATCACCCAGCAACACGTGAAATACAGTGAGCAACAATGACGCATACTGTCCTTAAAGTATTGTCAAAAGAAAGGAATGACTTAACGAAGCAGCACATTAGGCGATGATTTACGAAAAAAAAATGAAGGAGAAAATGTGCAGTGGGTCTGTTTGCTTGACCTTACCGTTTCCGTTAAGTTACTGGACGTTGAAACTGGTGATGAAGTGTTTATGGAAGAGCAAACCAATTTTGTCCTAGTGAACAATCTCTCAACAAAAACGAGAAATGAACTTCAAAAACTGAGCCTGGTCCTTGCTGCTTGGCCATAGCCCCTGATTCTCGGTTAAGGGCGCACAGTTGGCTTGATGTTGAGGTGGAACTTCTTGATTTACCTCATAACCTCCTGTCTAAACCTCTTGAGTTTGAATTGTAGTTTCTTTATTTTTTCAGAGCGCATCACGCAGAGCGTGGTAAAGTCGCATCTGGAGACATGTCAGTATAGTGGGGAGGAGCTGAAGAGGCTGATGTGGAACCTGTACACACCTGAGGAGACCCGCACTTTCCAGGGCAAGGTGAGCACTGAGTACACCCTCACACCTGAGCTGGGTGCACACAAATCAACAACACGGAGGCCAGGACTGCCCAACTTTAATGAACATCTGATCTGTTAGCCAGCACTGTTTATATATTAATTTGAGGGTGCGGCAGGCTGGGAGGCTGGGAGGCTGGTCTGTAGCTTACGGGTTTTTGGCTGGCCTCAGTGCACCCATAACCGCATATTGCTCCAGGAGAATTTTTCCCTGCTTGGTCTAATTAACTGTGAGTCAGTTTGGATAAAAGTGAGAGGTAAATAAACTCTGACGTCTAGTTAGTCAACCTGAGCTGTAACAACCATGGACTAAAATGGGTGGTAACATAATTGGGGGCTCGGTGTAGCTTACGGGCTGAAGGTGTTTGACTAGCCTCAGTGCACTCATAACCACATATTGCTCTAGGGGAATTTGTCCATACTTGCTCTAATTAACTGTCAGTCAGTTTGGATAAAAGTGAGAGGTAAATAAACTCTAACATCCCGATAGTCGACCTGAGTTGCAACAGCCATGGAGTAAAAAGGGTGGTAAAATAATTGGGGGCTCGTCTGGGTTCAGTAACGCCGGCCTATGAATTGTCCAACCATTGTTTTGGATATTTAACATCCTGCACTACAGCAGTCTGGCCATAAATACTCAAATGTCCATAAATATTACTGCATGTAGGTCACGGGGCACTATTGGTAATGGCAGAATGCGGTGTCATGGTGCCATAAGTGAGTGAGGCTAACGTATGAAATAGGTGACCAAGTTGTAGAAGCTCTGATTCAGAGCACAAAAGGTCCTACCAATTAGTTTATTCCAGTTACTTGGATTTGCTTATAATTCTACTGCCAGTGGATAGAAATAGTTTGGGAACTCAGCGGGTTAAGTTTGTGTTTGGAAGGAAAACATAGCGGGACTTCTTTTCCACCCCTGTACTTACCACCTGCAATAGTGGCTCTGTAGTGTGAATGATGGCGTTTGGCTTGGTTCTAAATTAGTTCAAGCCTCTTGTTTGGTTCAGACGGTGTTATTGCATTGATTGACATGGCATTTCTGACTCTATCACTGTTGGCATCCCCCTTTGCCCCTCCCCAAACTCGATGCCCAGTCTGCAGAGTGGATGTGGTTGCAGTGTGCCCATTACATCACCAATGCCATCCAGTACGTGGTGGAGTTCGCCAAGCGCATCTCTGGTTTCATGGACCTCTGTCAGAATGACCAGATCATCCTCCTTAAAGCAGGTCAGTGGTGACATGCAAATCTGGTTGCTTACCAAAACGCACGAATGCGCGCAAGTACGCATGCACACACACATTTACGTGTGCACGTACATCCGTCACAAAAACGCGCCCATGCACATGCATAAAAGTACGTATGCGCAGTCTAGCACATACACACACATATACATACACACACACAAAAATGTGCACAAATGCAGATGATACACAGACATGAGAGCGCATGCACACACCTTCATACGCTCAAACATGCCTGCACTTGACCACGTATGCCAAGACATACGTATACACTTGCGCACAGATGTGCAAGCACGCACACGTATTCACAATCGTACATGAACGCTCACACACAGCCATGCATGCACATATTTACGCAGTCATGCATGCACACATATGCGCTCACATGGCAGTGCAGATGCGCAGTCATGCACGCACACACAGTCTTCCACATGCACATACAGACATACACACCTAAGCACACATATTCGCACAGAAAAACTTGCACTCTCATGCAGACGTACATGCACACACGCAAATGTGCATGCCAACACACTCGCTTGAAAATTAAATCGAAACCACACAAATTGGAGCCTTGCAATGCAAATGAACCTCAGGAGTGCACATAACACTGCTGCATCGAACACTATTCCATTGTGGTCTGTGCACATGCAGCCCTGACTGCACACATGCAGGCCACACAAACCAGACACCATCTCTGCTGTGCATGTCCCCGGCTCAGAGTGACCTCATGCTAACCGTGCCCCTTCCTTCTCGGCTTGCCTCCATCTCTCTCGCTCTTTCTTGTTTGTTTATTGGTGCTCTCCGTTCACCATGAAACGCACCCATTAACCTGGGGACCATAAACGGCGTACGCGCTACCGTTAAAAAAAAAATTTGATAATAATTTTCTCCTAACGTGAACATTTTTTTGAATAAATCAATGGTAATACTTATTGATTCCCTGTCATACATTTATTACTGCTGATTTCTTTCAAAATGTCTCACGTTATTATTATTTTTTATTAATCTACATAAATAAATTTGGACTTTTTTTTTTTGTTTGTTTGTTTTTGCGCATGGGTGGAGCATCTTCCTTTCCTTCGCTCTTTCCCTCTCTCTTTTCCTGCACCCCCTATTTTTATTCTCTCTCCCCCCTCTTCCACTCCGTCTCTCCCCCCCTTCTCTCCCTTCATTTCTCTTTATCTCTCCCTCTTTCTTTCTCTGATCATCTTATAGGCTGTCTGGAGGTGCTCCTGATCCGAATGAGCCGGGCCTACAATCCTCTGAACAATACCATGCTCTTCGATGGCAAGTTTGCTGGACCTCAGCTCTTTAAAGCTCTTGGTAAGTAACCGCCCCCCCAACAGGGATGTAGCACTTTCAAACTCGCCCCTGTGTTTTTGCAGTCTGTATGCCTCCCCCCAAGTTCTGCTCCATTGTGAATCATGTTTGGGTCCCCGGTTAGCCAGTCTGCTATTCCCCCGAAAAACTGTGGCACCCCTGACGGGTGCCAGATTTCGCACACACTGCAAAGTCGCCTGTGTTAAGAAGCCTTTTACTTTTATAGTAAGACTGAACATCTTGCTATCAATTAGGAAGTATTAGCTTGTTTGTGTGAGTCATCGCTTGCTTGACAAGTGATATTTTATAATAGATAGCACAGGCAAATCTTGACATGTGTCAAACTTTCTCACCTAATTAGCGAAACTTTTGTGTTGTTTAAGCTAGAAAGCAGTGGACTTCAGTTTTTTTAAGTCTAAATATAAGATCGAAATACTTTTTTGTTTTTTGCAGTGCAAAAGGTGCTACTGCATGTGAGTGCAGCCTGTGTTTATGGACTGATCTGGCATCACTTTTGTAATAATGTATTGGGGTGAGGATGTGGAACTGGGAAATCTGGTTCTGGACCAGTGACCGTGCAGCTCATGCCGTTTTCTCAGAACAAGCCAAGCCGTTTATGATAATGGAATGGTTAGTTACCGGGAAAACATTTCAGCAAGGCCCTCGGGTTATGGCTTGTTAAACAAGCTGCTCTTCTGGTTTCTGGCTGCGACCTGTTCCTGCAGTGTACCGGGAATCTGCTGCAGACAAAGAGTATTGGGTTCATAGTGCGCTCTGGTGTCAGATTTTTAGTGTCATGTAAAATGATGCCGATTATTTCTTTAATCCCTTTAAGCGAATGGAGTGACCTTTTTGTGACCGCTTTATCAGCCCCTGTAATCTTATTGCAGCCATTTCAGTCTTGCACTCATTTTGGCACGAACGAGAGCTCACTTTGCTTTGAGAGCCTTTTTATAATTCAGGTGAGAAATAAAGCAAATGTCAGATTAGCATTGTTGGAGGCGTTTCAGGAGTATGTTTGTTTGCGCTGAGAGCTAGAGTTTGAAAGCAAACACTGAGAAGAAACTTGTGAACAGGATAGGAGACCGATTGGCGTACAGTGCTTGCTTGGTAAACACAGAGCGCTAGCTGTTGCTTGCGTTAAACGTTGCTAATGCCACTGATTATTTCACCGCTTCAGGGAGCCCAGAGGTAGTTACAGCTTGTTGCACAGAATTTAATGATCTCGTTGGCACGTTTGCACCACGCAATGCAGTAGCTGTAGTTTGATGGTGTCTGTGTATTTTTTGTCTTGAATGCGCAGAAAGTGATGATATCATTAGCACGTTAGCGCTGTGCACTGCATTACCTGCAGGTTTGTGATGTTGCCTGCGTCCATGTTCCTGAGTGTGCAGGATGTGATTTAATTGTTAACTCATTAGCACCATGTACTGTGGTCGCTCCAGATCAGCGATGTGGACTGTCCCTGTGTTCCTATGTGTGCAGGATGTGACGATCTTGTTAGCGCCATGTTCGACCTCGCTAAAGGCCTGTGCCGCCTGCAACTCACAGAGGAAGAGATGGCCCTGTTCAGCGCTGCTGTGCTGCTGTCGCCAGGTTAGTCTGAGATACTCACACACACACACACACACACACACACACACACACACAGGAACATGCACACACATGCAGCATGCTAACACACGCAGCCACACACGGAAACATACCTCTAGGATTGAGGGGGCTCGATGACAAATTGATAAGCCATTATATGCAAACGCTCATATAGATACATACAGACACGCAACCATGCTTGCACACACGCTCACACTCTCACAAACAAGGATGCATCCACACACCCATCCACTCAGGCAGACACACACACAGTGATACACCTGTGACTGAAGGGACACATTGACAGATGGCGGGTCAGTGCAGGACAGTGTGATCTGTGTGTTTTCCTGACTTTGCCCCTGATCCCCTGGTTTCCCCTCCTGCAGACCGCCTGTGGCTGACCGACGCTCAGAAGGTCCAGAGGCTGCAGGAGACTGTGTTCCTGGCCCTCCAGCATTGCCTCCACAAGAACGGCGCCAACGAGCCCAAAATGGCCAAGGTAATTACACCCACGCACCGCTCTCTTACCTGTCAGCCAGTGAGCGTGTCGCTCTCTGACATATCGCCCAATGAGGGTTAATTACACTCCTGTCTATTAACCAATGAGAGTGTCACTCTTCTACCCGTCAGCCAATGAGTGTGTATCACCATCCTGCTCATCAGCTAATGAGTGTAATACTCTTGAACCCTTTACCCAATGAGTCTGCCCTGTTTTATGACCGTTAGGCAGTTAATGCACCATGCTGTTAGATGGATTTGCTAATTAGCGCACCATTCTCCCCTTGACAACTTGACCTAGTTCCCATCAGTCTCATCAGGACTTGGATAAATATGTAAATAACATTTTCATCAGATGAGTTACATAATGGTGCATGGATTACAAATGACTCAGATAAAGAACTTGTTTTCATTGTCAACGTTGTTGGACGGAACATATACCTGCCGTCAACTTGGAGATGTTGGCACCACTGCTGTCTTCCTGACTGGTTGCACTTAGGCCAGCTAAAGAGCTTAATCTGACCTCTGACCTCTGACCTCTCCCCTCAGCTGCTGTCCAAGTTGCCGCTGATGAAGTCCATTTGCAACCTCCACATCGACAAGCTGGAGTTTTTCCGCCTCCTTCACCCGAACACGGCCTACAACTTCCCGCCGCTCTACCGCGAAGTCTTCGGCAGCGAAATCACCTTCCCCGACTCGACAGGAAGCTAAAAGCAGAGAGAAGAATGGGAGAGATGGAGAGAGGGAGAGAATAGGAAGAGAAAGTGTGTGCTTGGAGAAGGGTTGAGGTAGAGGAATGGCTTCAGAGTAGAATTCAACCAGCCGATCGATGACAATCACGTTCACGACCTCGTTATTCCACACCCAATGCAGCATGTGACCTTTGATCTCTGACCTCCTGTCTCCGCACAGCTCTATTGGCTGCAGTATTTTACACTGGTAGAGTGATCCAGCCCTCATTTGACACTCTGGGGCCTTACAAATTGTGACATCACAATCCAGGTGCTGCAGCCGAGAGCATCACTAACATACAGTACGGGAAACTGGGACAGTAGCATAGCTTTCTCAGTTTCCTATTTACTGAATGCGATTTATGCGCATGCTTGAGCCAAAATGGCTCCATGGAATGAGGAACAATTTTGGCATCACCTCCTGTTCCCTTTGTGGACCCAAAGTCCCACCAGCCAAAAAAAATGAATGTACCCCTTAGACATAAACCAGAATGTACAAGCTGCCCCCTGTGGACGTCAGTGGTACAATCCCTGCATTTTTGACGATATACCTCATAAACTATACAAGCTATTCAGTAATGACAGTGGCCAGAACTACATTTTGCTATTTTCTCAAATAGACAGTTCAAAGGGACCAAGATCACCTGACCATTTTTATATTTATTTTTGTAGCATCAAGGAAGTAACAACAGGTTGAGTGTGTTGCGAAACAACGCTTTATCTCTCGAACGGTTATCTCAATGATGTATCACTCATAACACTTTGACCGCCGTGCACGGGTAATTGCACAACGATAGCACATTGTGCACGCAGAGACACACACACAAACGCACACACAAACGCACACACAAACGATGCACTAACTTGCTTATCTGCATGCGTTCATAACGACATGCATGCGGTGCGCGCAAGTTTTACAAATAAAACCTCAGCCCCGAATCCCTTTTCCCTTTACAATTGCCACTTCGAGAGGCACAGATGAAATCATATTATTTTTGTATATAAATACATAGAAAACGACATTGAATAAGAATGTGTATGATAAATAAATATATATGTATGTTTATGTATGTATAGAGACAGATAGGGACAGCCAGAGCAGTTTGATTGACTCCCAGTGACTTTCTAAAGACTCTTCTGGAATTAAAATTACTCAAAGAAAGAAGAAACACTGAACGACAGGAAGAAGCCTGGAAAGGAGGAGAGGAGAAACTTTGGGGACGGGGCAGTTGGATGTGTCCTCAATCCTGCATTCTTACAGCTGGACTTCTCAGGGTTTCCAATCTGTACACTGCAAACTCCCCACCCCACCTCCCCCGACAGAAGAAGAAACTCAAGCAAACAGGAAACAAAATGGCGGCCATGTCGAGGCTGCCCCTGGTGTTTGGGAGGAGGGTAGCTGCTCCATTTTTGCACAGGGACAGACCTGGCTGTTTAGATGCGCCGGAGTCAGTTGCTTCCTTTCATATGAAGGCTGAGACAAGCATTTCATCTTTTACTTGTTCACTTCTACACAATTCTCATTCCTTGTTTTTCTTTGTTTCTGAGAAACTGCTGAAATGTTAGCACTTAAGCGATGGGTGCACTGCGAGGCACCTCTCTCCTTAAAATGACCCAGAAACTGTGGTGAGCCTCCTAAAAATAAACTCCCCACTTCCCAAAAAAAAGGAAGAGAAGTTAAATGAAGGGACTGGGAAAGAATGCAGAGGCAGCTGGGACTGTCCAATCTGTCTTGAACTCTCAGTGAAGACAGACAGGAAATGGGATGGAGCAGAGACTCGTTATATCTGTGGTCAGGTGACCTGGCTTTCCAGGAACCGAGGAGGAAGTGGGTTCATTTGAGCAGCCAACATCAGTGCATTGTGTTGTATGCCTACTCCTGTGGTCAGCGCTGCGTTCTTTTGTAAATGTTTGCTCCCCCTCACACACATGTGCACACACACATACAAACACAGTTAAACCACGTCCTCCCTCCTCCTTTACTTTGGACAGACATTATCAGCCACCTCCCTGCGTAATCAGCTGGGGTTAACCAAGGTGATTATGCTTATCACATTGTGTCATTACTGCTACTAATACCATTGTTGTAACAACTTTTCTATTTGCTGTTGTAATACTAATCTGAGGGAAAAAAACAGATTGAAGGAATAATAATTCAGAAACAGATACAGATATATTTTATACAAATTTATTTTCACACTGCTGTTTTGGTACACTCCAATGTCTTGTGAGGCCCTTTACCACAGTGCTACGCACCGACAATCACTGGCCTGTCAAACAAAATGGCCGCCACATTTCTGGTCTGCAAGATGGGTTGCCATGCCGAGCTTGCGGCCATGTGATCTTTTTCAGAACCCTTACCGGGATTTAGAGTTTCAAGGGGGTGCGGGAAACCACTTCAGTTACCCTAAAAACGAGGTGCTTTGTGAATTTTGGATTAACCGATGCATTCTTGTTTGTGGCTTCTGCCTCCTGCTTCCTTCGGAGGAGGAACAAGCAACACTCGATTTTGACCAATGTAGATGATCAACAGGTGACCCAGGAAAAATTATCGCACACGGTGTATACTTTGTGCTGTGCTTCTGACAAGCTTGTATCTCGAGGAGCAGACATCCACACAGGCATAAGCGATCACACAGACCTCTGCACTGGGTAATTTCAACATTCCTCTTCAGTAAAAACACAGATTGGCAAAAACTCCCAAGTGCGCTTAACTACAAGCCCTTAGAATGTTCCAGTGAACTAGTAAAGGGCCCAGATTGTTAAAAATTTACATGGCAAGGAACCAATGAGCAGCCCCACCAAAGTACTGTAGTACAGTATACAATGCAGTCTAAATGTATTTGGACAGTGACACAATTTCTGCTTTTTGGCGTTGTACTCTAGCACATCAGATTTAAAGACAATTACTATAACATTAGAGTTGGATAGCTTGAATGTGACATTTGCACTCCTATGGTGTGAACGATACAAGAATTGCAGACATATTCATAAGGAATTTCTGTGCCAGTACTTGCGGACATTGCTGCATGCTCATCCCTCTGTCATACGAATACCTGACCCCTACAACTGACCGCACTTTGAAAAAAATGAATTGAATTTTTAACAACATCAAAAAAAAGTTTGCAGCACACAAGTCCCCCCATTGATGGAGGAGGCTCTTGGGTTGGTGCATGCCATCCACAGTCACTCAGGGAGATAGCCGGGCCCTGGGGCCTTCCTTCTGCTGGTAGCCTAGGCGACACTTTGCACCAGATTAAAGATCTTGCTTTTCCTCTGTCACTGTGTACAGTAGCTGTTCGTTCTCGTGAACGTTAGTCACCGAAGCACGAAAAGACCTTTATTAAACCCTAGTCTGATATCGCTATTATTGCTGGACTCATTGAGTCTGAGATGGAAAAGGCGTAGGATTACAAAATAAATAATTTAATAAAAATTCAGAGTATAATAAAGTTGAACTAAAAGATGAATTTGATTTTTGGATTTTTTTTTTTGTGGTTGTTGCTTTTGTTGTGATTTTATTTGTCTTCATTTTTCCCATTCTCTTTGGTTCAGTTTCCACCTTTTTTGTCTCGTAAGATTGTAATTCTATTTTTTTAAAAACAGTGACTAAAAATGCTACAAAAACTAGAGTTTCCTCTCTGTTAACACAACTGTCCCTCATGGTTTCATTATATATACATGTATATGCATTGTCTGGACTTTGAAGGTATATTATTAAGCTTAAGAAGTTGTTAAACAGACACAAGAGATATATTGTTGTACAATCGAGATACAATATGTGGTATTAAGAATGTAATAAAGATTTTTTTTTTTACAGAAAGTTTCATCTTCTGTTTGTTTGATTGACTGTAAGCTTGGTTGATGGCGTAAGGGGGACATGTCGACCTCATCATGTCAAGTGACAGTGAGCTCTGGTCACTGCCCATTCAAGAGGAAGAGTTGCTTTGTCACCACTTCAGAAGTGTAGTCTTTGCCCAAGAGGTTGTCACAAAGCAAACTGAACACTTCCCACAATGCAGCAGAGAAACTGGGATGTACTGTACAACAGTTATGTCACAGTGACCTTTCAGGAGACCATAAAAGGGGCGGAGCTAACCTTTTGTGAGCAGTGGCTTACCGGTGTGAACCAACTGTGGTGCTTCACTAGCTGAACAATACAGGACAATCCTAGACATTTATCATGTCTGACAGCCATTCAATGCAACATTGATGAACTAAAGCCCACGCCTCAGCAGAACTGTAGTTGAAATTTGCTGATTCATTTGCAGCAAATGTGAATTTTACCATGGCCTTAAAGTACATTACTTTGGCTGCACTAATCTATTGTATATCGCTACGAAATGGCAATAAATGAATGGTCCTGGAAAGAAAATACTGAATAAAATTAGAGTGATAGTGTGTGGAGTTGAAAGCACATAGAGGGAAGCCTTCTATGACGGTTTAAAGATCTGTCTTGTGAATGTGAAAATGGGGTCATTTGAGATTGTGGTGGCTGGACTGAAAAACAAGTTGAGGAAGAACTCTCAGGTTTCTGGCCATATTTACGATGAGCAGATGGACAGTTGTCCTGTTACACCCAAAAGACGTGGAGGACCAAAGTTACCTGACTCAACTGGGGTGCATGGTGTGTTAAGGCACTGTCCTAATGCATGAATTGGCCTCTGTGTCTCAGGCTGAGTGCACTCTGTCAGGGCTAATTGTGGCCAGTAGCCATGGCGGGTACAATATTTGCCCCTGGGATAAGGAGGGATTGTTCTGTTGAAGAATAAATTTTTTACCCCTTCTGTGGATGAGCAAGGATCTCTAGATGCTGTGAAAAAATTATTTGCCTCTGTTTTGATCCTAATGAAAGATTTATGCTCCACATTACCCAACTGTTGGCCCTCGAACCATTGTCTCCTTTCCCCCCAATAGCACTGGGCTGGCGCTGCACTCTAGAGTCGACTCACGCTGCTTGTTGATCTGAAGCCTGCGGACTGATTGCCAAAGCTGCAAGGGTGCCTTCATCAATTTCACCAGAGGAACAAACTTGACTTGGCGTGTCGCCATTTTAAAAGAAGCAGTATGACATGACATAGGGCCATAGTTATCTTGAATGCACCCCCAAGTCCTTCGTTGAGGACTCACATTAAATACGACATTTCCAAATAGAATACTTGTTTTAACAGAGTTGCACATGAGCCCTTTTGTTTTCAATGGGTTTCAAAAACTTAATCATGCCACAGTGCCTTTAAACCAGCAAACCTTTAACACAGACCCCTGAAAGGTAATTTTATGAAGTTAAGTGGTAAAATATTTGTCCTAACAGTATGACGATTGTCGAAAACCTCGATAATTGAGCCCAAGAAAGTATTTGGGTCTAAAAAATTGAGCAGACACGGTTCAAAGTCTCGCCTGAACGACCCATGGAGACGTCGCAAAATTGCTTGGCAGATGCTGCCACCCAGTGGCGAAGGTGCCCGTTTGTGCAAGTGTCGATGTAGCTGCGTCTTCCCGAGCAGCAGTCGGCGCTATGCCGCTGCTGAGCTTCGCAACCTCCCTGACTTCTCAGGAATGTGTCTTCGTCACCCCCGACAGGAAGTCTCCACGGTTGCCATCAGGGTTGCCATGCAATAAAATATCCCAACTACTGAACTGTTGTGGAACAGGATAGCATTAGTTTTAGACCCGATCTTCAATGTCTACCTAGCAACGGCAGGAGCAACTTGCGAGAAAACTGAAGTGTAGTGAGACGGTTAACTTTTATTTTATTTTATTTTTTTTTACTTTACATAGTGTTCGGAATTGACGGCGCGCTGAAAGGAGAGTCCCGTCTGCAAGATGTCTGTTGCGGGATTGAAAAAACAATTTTACAAAGCCAGCCAGGTCAGCAGCAACTTCTTTCTCTCTCTTTACCTAGTTAGCCTGTTAGCTAAGTCGCTTGGGGTATTGGTTACCTAGCTAGCTAACCTCCCGCACTAATTTAACATTACTAGCTCACTTGCTAACAATTCTGTTTTTTGTGTATCGTAATAGTTTGGAAGCCAGCAACCTAAGTCTGCTAACTGGCTCGCTGGCAGCTAAGGTAACACAGCTGACTGTCACAGCAGCTGAATACATTGCACTTCTTACGTTACTTTTCATCACTGCTGGCTGCCAAGCTAGCTGGCTAATGAGTTGAGTCAGCTAATGATTTTTACTACTTTAGCCAAAGGTGGTTTGCTAGACTAACCAAATATAATGTGCCAATTTTAATTTTAGTTTAATTTAATTGGCAGTCATTGAGGGGTACGGCTAATCTGCTGAAAACATTCTTCCGAAAATTCGCTTACTAAGTCTTTTTTTCATCAACTCAAGATATACATCTCAAGAATAACGGGAAAATTTCATCACAACATATTAAGAAATAAAGAACTTATGAAGGAAAGTATAGATGGTTGTAGTTTTTCAGCAGTATGTTTTCAGCAGATTAGCCCTACCCAGTCATTGAGCTGTTAGTGTTATGTTAGCTGACAGGCTAGCGCATTAGCTGGTTGGACTTCAGTGCGTTTAAAGTGTAAAGTTTGGCAGTTGGCTAACTGGCTAATATTAAAGTTAAGACTGCTTGTCCTCACATTATAAAACTGGCTGTGAATGTCATCAAAGCTGTAGTATGGCTTTCATTTTGTTAAGTTTGCCAATGTTGGCCGACTAGCCACTAATTGTATATTTAATCAACCACTTGGCTACATTAGCTAGCGAGCTAAGTTCTGAAGTGATGACGTAGTCGGCCCAACTCAATGCAGTTAAGCTGCTTTCACACCGGACGCGAAACGAATTTTTCGCACGACAGATTACATTCAAAGTCAGTCTTTGCATTGACTTTGAATGTAATCTGTTGTACGAAAAATTCGTTTCGCGTCCGGTGTGAAAGCGGCTTAAGCGTTTGCTTGCTTACTTTTCACTGAGGCAGATATTTAGCAGCTGTGTCACTTCATTTGCCATCCGATGTTCCAATAGATCAACCAGTTTTTCAAATCCTTTGTGAAGCTCCTGGAAACACATTTTGATTCGAAAACTCCATGGTTAGATATGGTTGAAATCACTGCCAGTAACAAATTTTTAGTTGACGTTGCTTGGCTCGATGGTCAACAACAAGGCTCATCAATATTCTGACCATTTACTTGCTTTTTTAGCCCGCTTGGCCAAAAGGCCCAAAGGGGCTTTTGCTATGCTCGGGGTCTTTAGTGGTGGTCTGTCGTGTGTGCGCGTGTGTCCGTGCGTGCGTTAACTTTTGGCTTGTCTGCGCTCTGGCGTCTTAAGTTTTTGACCGATGCTTTTCATACTTCATATGTGTGTATATGGTCATAAGGTCTAGACCAAGTTCGATTTTGAGCCGAATCGGACCGATACTTTGGCCAATAGGGGGCGTTCCATTTTGGCCATGTTCGGCCAAGCGGGCGCAGGGGCTTTACCACTATTTTTTCTTGAGGCTTTGAGCAAGTTATCCTGTCTGATGTCGCTACTTTATATTTATATCGATATGACTGTTATGTCTGATCGCTTGAACACTGTGTGGTGTGAGCGGTCATGTCAATTTATGTCATTTAAATGTCCTGCATCACGTTATGTCCCTGAACGTGTTACCGTTCCGTTGGATTTTAACCAAACCGCTGTTGGCGTAAATATATAGAGTGTATCTGCGTAATCAGCCTTTTCAAACTTGGTCAGATGTGCCCTTTGTTTTTGATCAGAATCACTGACAGATATTCACTTGACCTTTCATTGTTTTTCTTAAAATCGAATAATTCTGCACTGCAAAGAATGACACATCTACTTATGCGCTCAAGCCATAGACTGTATGGCTGAAGCATGTTTTTCTTGATTGGGCCCATTCAATTTAGACGTCATCTCGCCTAACAATTTTCCTAAATTCCTCTGAGATTAATGGAGTACCGAAGGAAAAGGGAGGTTTGGAGAAAATTCAGTCTGTTAGAATGAGCTGGTGAAATAATCACTCTGTAGCAGCCATAGGTGTAACCCCTCCCACACACACACACACACACACACAAATACACACAAAGATTTCTCTCTCTCTCTCTGATTTGTTTATCTCCACTATGCACCATGTTTGTCTTTCCACCTCGATTGCGACAACGACCAACACGGTATGACGTTCGTTTCACACCAGCAGCTCTAGGATAAATACCATGAGGATAAAAAAAACCACTACCTAAAATATCTATGAGATCAGGGGCCCTGACCAAAGACAGCATGCCGAGGATATGTTTTCCTCATTATCTATGCAGATGTCTGGATGTTTGTTAAAGCAGTGGAGGATATAAACCAAGCCTGTAGGGTATGATGGCCGCTACATTTCTGGGTAGTGACTGGAGGCATTTAGCCCCGAGTGAAAAGCGAGGCAAGCATTAAAGTGTGAGGAAGGAGCCTGGTACGTCTTCCAGTTAAGTTAGTCTTATTTATTCAGTCGCAAATTCCCAATAAAACTGAAGTGGCACAAACGCATTTTGGCTATCACGTCTTTAGTAATCCGCTTTTAAAGTTCCAACTATAAGTTTCAAAGATGGAATGTTTCTGAGTTCGGGAAACACGGGTCTCGTCGCGTCTGCCTCATGGTCTCAGCCACCCAAATTTACTGACCCCTTATTCTGCCTATTTCAGTGTTTCCCAAACCTCTCCTGGCGTACCCTTTGTCCTGCATGTTTTAGATCTCTCCCTGCTCCAGTGTAGGTGATTCAAATGATCAGGTTGTCATTAATCCCTGAAGCTGCTTGATAATAAGTGAATCATTTGAATAACCTGTGCTGGAGCAGGGAGAGATCTAAGGCATGCAGGACAAGGGGTATGCCAGGAGAGGTTTGGGAAACACTGGCCTATTTGAAGGTTTGTGATAATTAGCCAGTCTAGGTGATCTGAACCACAATCAAAGGAGAATTGAATTTTCTAAGCCCAGATTTCTCTACCTCTGTTGGCTCGACCTGGAGTAATCTCTTCTCGATGGTGTTATTGAATTTATTGTTGGCTTACTGCCCAGCAGTAGCGGTGGAAAGGGTATCCTCTCCGGGATAACAGTAAGGCATCATTTAATTATTTCATCTTATATTATTCCAGCCGCAAATCTCGGCCCTCTGGCCGCAGTCCAGCACTTGTCTGACAGTGTTACAGCATGTTGACGTTTACGCTTTGGCTCAGAGTTACTCAATATTTGCATTTTTGCATGATTTGACTTTAATAAACAGAAGTACAGGACGTTTTAATCTAACTGTCAGGGTATGTGTGTACATCTGTGTATGTGAGCATGCCTCTTGCCTCAACACCTGTAAAAGGTCGTATCGATACTGGTCAGTTGAGAAGCTGCAGGTAGATTTAAAAATAAGAATGGCAAGAACAGGTCATTGAGCCCAGTAAGTCTTATCTGTTATCCCTACCAGTAAAGTGCATCTAAGTTGGTGAAAAACTAGATGGTTTTTATCACTGTGTTTGTGTATCACTGTAGACCTGTGGCACTGTCTCTGGTCTTCATAACATCCTACTGCATCTGTTAGTCTCTCTCCCCTCCACATTACCTGGTAGGCTGTTTCAAAGAGAGCACTCTGGTGAATTATACTCCCCAATATCTGAGTTTTGGTTGATGGACAGGTAGAAACCTTCTCCAGAGAATGGCTTCTATTTGAATCAAAGCAAGTGAAATCAGCATTAGCACCACCATGGGAGTGCTGCTTTCCAAACCCCATGTGACTATACTGTGGCTGCATGGTGTCCGTTTTTGCAGGTCTAGTCGATTCATTGAAGATAGAAGGCATTCGTGCGTCATGTGAATCATGTAACTGTAGCCCTCGGACGAAGTCAGGCGGCTACTATGGATTCACGTGTGTCGTCTCCGCCGCGGCGGCGTCCATAAACACTTCCTTGTGGACGCTCTACAGGCTATAATTTTTGACCAATTTCTTTCATATTTGGATATGGACATGTGTTACACTCCACTTATGACACCTGCAGTATCTCACAAAAGTGAGTACACCCCTCACATTGTGACAATTAATTTATTATATCTTCTCAAGGGACTATGTTACAGAAATGAAACTTGAATATATTCTAGAGTAGTCATTGTACAATATATGTAGCAGTATAGATTTACTGCTTTCTCCAAATAACTGAACAGTCACTATTTCCAAAATGGGTGGCAACAAAAGTGAGTACACACCCCAATTAGTAAAGGTCAACCAAGCAATGAAACGTGTCTTATTCATCATGTTCATGGTTTTGTCTGTTCGACTGGGTTATATGAGGTTCCGTAACATGTGTTGAAGGTTTAAATTGTGGTGCTTTGGGTGCAATGCTCTCATTCTGGTCACTGGATGGTCAACATGGCACCTCATGGGAAAGAACTCTGAGGATCTGAGAAAGAGAATTGTTGCTCTCCAAAAAGATGGTCTGAGCTACAAGAAGATCTGTGAAACCATGAAACTGAGCTACAGCACGGTGGCCAAGGTTATCCAGCGGTTTTCCCAGAAGGGTTCTACTCAGAACAGGCCTCGACAGGGTTGACCGAAGAGGTCCTCGTGCTCTGCGTCAGGTGCACAAGTTGGCTTCAGAAAAGGGACGCAGGAGTGCTGGCAGCATTGCTAACGAGGTTGCAGCAGTGGGAGAACAGCCTGTCAGTGCTCAGACCATACGCCGTGCACTGCACCAAGTCGGTCTGCATGGCTGTCGGCCAAGACGGAAGCCTCTACTGAAGCTAGCCCACAAGAAAGCCCGAAAACAGCTTGCTGAAGACAACCAGTCCAAGAACATGAACTACTGGAACCATGTTCTGTGGCCTGACGAGACCAAGATAAACTTGTTCAGCTCAGATGGTGTCCAGCATATGTGGCGGCGCCCTGGTGAGGAGTACCAATCAGTGTGTGCTGCCAACAGTCAAACATGGTGGTCACAGCATCATGGTCTGGGGCTGCATGAATGCTTCTGGTCCTGGGGAGCTGTGCTTCATTAATGGAATAATGGATTCCAACATGTACTGTGACATTCTGAAGCAGAACATGATGCCCTCCCTTTGGAAACTGGGCCACACAGCAGTTTTCCAACATGATGACGACCTCCAAGATGACAACTGCCTTCCTGAAGAAGCTGAAGGTGAAGGTGATGGCGTGCCCAAGTACGTCTCCAGACCTGAATCCCATTTAGCACCTGTGGGGCATCCTCAAGAGGAAGGTGGAGGAGCAGCAGGTGTCCAACATCCACCAGCTCCGTAATGTTGTCATGGAGGAGTGGAGGACGATCCCAGCAACAACCTGTGCAGCTCTGGTGAATTCCATGCCTCGGAGAATCAAGGCAGTGCTGGACAACAATGGCGGTCACACTAAATATTGACACTATAGACACAATTTGGCATGTTGACGGTGAGGTGTACTCACTTTTGTTGCCACCCATTTTGGAAATAGTGACTGTTTGTTCAGTTATTTGGACAGTGCAGTAAATCTACACTGCTACTCATATTGTACAATGACTACTCTAGAAAATATTCAGGTTTCATTTCTGTAACGTTGCCCCTTGGAAAGATATAATAAATTAATTGTCGAAGTGCGAGGGGTGTACTCACTTTTGTGAGATACTGTATCGATGTTGGTTGCCATGGCGACAGGATTGGCCAAATAATATGCAAATTGGCGGGGAAATGTTGAGATTTCCTTGTGCACGCAGTACAGGCTGCAATTTTTACTTTCGTATTTGGTATGGACATGTGTTATACGTCACTTTATGACACCTGTCAATTTTGGTTGCCATGGCGACAGTATTGGCCGAATAATGTGCAAATTTCTGCTGAACGTACACACTTCCTTGTGGACGCTGTACTGGCTATACTTTTGGACCGATTACTGTCAGATTTGGTATGGACATGTGTTATACTTTACTTGTGACACCTATCGATTTTGGTTGCCATGGCGACCGTATTGGCGGAATAATGCGCAAAAAAGGGGAGAAGTGGGCTTTTGGGGGCTACACCCATGCGGTCGCGTCCGACTGGACTGTGTAGTTATTAGTGGTGTGCTGTTGGAGATGTGAAAGGCCTGCAGTAACTTCACCTTTCAATGCTTGATTATGACTCCCGTTTGTTTGCCTGATTAACAATCAAACAATTTATCTGCTGAATAATCAAAACAATATGTAGCCTATGATGATGAAGAAGAATGGATAACGACAAGGTTTTTACCTATTGACTACATGAATATGAATGGATGTGATATTTTAACCCCTGGAGCGCTGTAGGTAACAATAGTTGCCCAATGATGTTAGATATCAAAGCCAGATGCTGTTCAAAACCTATCATGTGGCAACTTGTTTAAAAGTGCTTCCAGAGGCAAACTTATTTGAACAAGTTGCCACATGATAGATTTTTAACAGCTCAGAATAATTACATTTTTAATTCCTTAAAAATTTATTCAGCGCTCTTAGGGTTAAGGATGGCTATAATCCGACTAAATGCAAAAAAATTCCCAAACTTTTTCTGACTTCCATTTTTGGTTTTAGCATTTATTTGAGCTGCGTGATTAATCTTGATATTGCACTTGATTTCATCAGAATGTTATAAGCATTCAGAAGAATACATCTGAAGAGTAAGAAATCTTTAACGTATTGAACCACAGTGAACTTTCGGGCGAAAGGCTTTAATTGCTGTAAGCAATCTAAAGAAATCTACTCAATTCTGTGCCGTTTCAGGAGCTACACAAGTTTAGAATCTTCAAAAGATTTGGGGCTGCAGGGTAGCCTTGTGGGACGTCTTGATCTAGAGTGATAAAACTGGAACTTGTGCGAGGCCTCTGACCCCAAAAATTGCTCCAGAGGCTCTGCCCCTGTTCGTTTTTATCCCTCCTCACTTGCAACTGTTCTATCGAGAATTTCTCCCAGGGCGACCTTGAAAAAGAGAAATATGTTGTTCTCAATGGAATTCCCCTGGTTAAATAAAGCTTAATAAAAAGCCTTCTCAACAGTTTACATCATTTATATAGATAACTGTGTGATGCAATGTGCAATAATGCCACCAAAAATAAATGGGCCCATCACTCCACCAATGAGCCGTAGCATTTGCTAATCAAGCAAAATAAACTGCGACATGTGTAGCATAATTTTGCATTGAAAGGTAAGGTTTCTGTCGTTGGCGCACCACTGGTAGTTGTCCAACTGGGTGTTGTTGATATAATATTGAAAAGGGTTCGATCGCACTTGACTGCCCTTTAGTGGGCTTTCGGTGGTTTGCAGGTTGTAAACGGCTCACAGACACATCGTTCCCAGATTTAGCAGCTCTATTGAAGTGCCGTGTTATGAGTCCTTCGGGTCTCTCTGAAAAAGAATGCGCCTTGTATTTAATAAAACGATTATGTGTGTGTGCTCTTTGTTCTCAAAATTTGGATTTCAAACTGATGACCCCCTTGGATTTGAACCAACAATCTCCCTAGTTACAAATGCATTCCGGGGGGGGGGGAATTTCGAAGGTCCTTTCCTCCTTTTTCTCATTGCGGTAAACTGGCCCACACCCCACACAGGCAGCTGCTGTCTCCATTTTGAGCTCTTCTCTGTGGGCCTCTGAAGGTAATGGCACAGGTGGTTTTCATTTTGGCGCACAGCTACAACCTCGGTGCTTTTGCACAGTTGCTTTAGTGTGTAGAGTGCGCCAACGCCTCACGCTTCGTTTCAAATTTGGGATACACTTCCTGTTTTGTGGATTTTTTTTGTTGGGGGGGTTGCCATGTTGGGGCTATATTCAAAATATTCTTTTTTTTTTTTTTTTTTTTTTTTTTGTGGGGCAGGTGTGTCTTGTGTTGAAGACACTTGGAGCACCCTAATGAATTTTAATTGGTTTATGCTGTTCTTCGTGTGTATTTCCAGTTGTCACATGCCAGCATTTGGTGTAAATGCTGCTGAATAGGCAGCGCTGTGGAGCCCTGCTGAGATATCTCACCGAGGATTGAGAGCTCCATGGTAACTGTAGCGTGAGTTTAGTTGGGTTATGTGTCGTCTGGGGTCTGGGTGGAGCGAAATTAAAGGGTTTCTTCAGTCTCCTCTCTGCTGAGCTCAGCAGGAAGTGGTGGCAAATCCCCCCCCCCACTTCCTGTCGGGCAGTGGGCCAGATTTCGGGCGAGGGGAGGCAAACACAGAGAAATGGAGGGTGGGGTGACCGTATCCCCTGGTCTGAATGAGGGGGAGCTGGAATTTTTAAGGTTCAGTTCGGATCAGAATCGCCGATGACACCATTAGTGATGTACCTTATTTTTTTGACGTAGGAGTCCTATACATTTGCTGGCAGACTCTGGAATTCCCAAAATCTCCTTACCCTCCATCAGCCTCCCCACTGTAGGGTTTTTTGCAAGAAGAACCCTGAATACTGGATACTGGGTGGAGGTTCAGGAAGTGGCCTCAGTTCTGCCGAAAAAAGGCCACTTCCTGTAACAATCCCAATTCTCTCTCATCCTCTGCTCCTTCTCTCATTCCATCCTTCCATTTCCTCACTCCTTTTCCTCTTTCCTTTAATCCCCAACTCGTCCGCTGTCCTTCCTTCTCCATTTACAGGTCACTCGGTCAAGCGTGACGCACAACCTTACATCTGATGAACACTGACTCTCGGATAACGTTGGCTGGATGCTGTATGTGAGCTTTGAGAGGTTACAGCGTTACTGCAGGCCAGGGTTTGGTCTTCGTATCATGGTCAAGGTCTTTGCATTTGTGCAATAACAAAAGGCTAAAAAACTTTTGCACATGTAAATGTGTATAGTCAGTGAGGGAACCCTACAAATATTCCTATCATAACTCTATTTTTTTATACAAGAATTGATGATGGGGCTATTTTACGAGCAGGATGAGGTACTTCACTGGAGATTTGCACTTAGTAATTGCTGTTCCTTTTTTTTTTTTTTAACCGCAGTTCATGTATCAGTTGTGAGGTTTCCGTGTTTTGCTTGTGACACTGCAGCAGCCGGTGTGCTGTGATTGTTTTGGCAAACGGAACAGACTTTTTGACTTGCAGGTGCAGCCATCTTGTAAAACCAGAAAGGTGTGAATCCAGTCTACTCATCAGCTGGGAATCCTGACGCGGCTGAATGGCTGCTCGGTGCATGGGGTGTGTCGGAGGTGGTTACGGCTTTGTGACATAATGAACTCAGTCAGACTTGCTGTGTCACTGTGGTTTCTGAAGTGGACCTTGAGAGGCCGGGGACTTTACGTGCCACCTGGAGACTTTGCATGCCATCGAGAGACTTTGTGTGCCGCCCTGGAGACTTTTTGTGTGCTGCCCGGAAACTTTTTGTGGGCCGCCTGGAGACTTCTTGTGGGCTGCCTTGAGACTTGTTGTGTGCCGCCCGGAGGCTTTTTGTGTGCCGCCCGGAGGCTTTTTGTGGGCCGCCTGGAGGCTTTTTATGTGCCACCCGGAAGCTTTTTGTGGGCCGCCTGGAGACGTTGATGATGGATTCTTCAGTCAGATTCAGTGGCCCTGATGCTCATTTTGCCCGCTCACTCATTAGTTTGCAGTCCCATTCGCTCTCTAGGTCTCACTCATTATTTTCCTGAAATGGGAAGCATGTTAAGATGCTGGTAAAATTTCAAGATGCTGCCTGGTAAAACGCACATTGTACCCCGAAACATAATGATGTTGTGAAAGATCCATTTCACGGATGGGTCTTATTCTTTCGACTGGTAATGTGTTTTTTTTTTTTTTTTTTTTTTTTTTTTTGAAATATCCCTTTTCTCTGATATCTGAAGAGTTAAGTAGTTGGAATATTAATTTGTCCCAGGGCACATGCACACACCCAGGTGTTTCTGATCTGTGTGTGTGTGTGTGTGTGTGCTTGTTCCTGTGTGTGGGTTTTTCTGTGAGGTGTGTGTATTATGTGTGTATGCGTGTGTGTGTGTCTGTGTTCCTGAGGGATGTGTGCGTGTGTGTTTTTGGGGGGGTGTATGTTTTTTTTTGAGGTGCGTGCGTGTGTTTGAGTGTGTGTGTGTGTGTGTTACACTGACAGGTGTGGCCCTGTTGCTGTGGAATGTGTGCAATGCTGTAGCACCCAGTCCAGATTCCTCTCCCCTTTTATCATACATGTCTGTCTGTCTCTGTCTCTCTCTCTCGCTCTCTGGACTTCAATCCTTCCCTCCAATCGATTGATGTTCGCCGGCATTATCAGATTAACAGCAACTTTCCGGAGGCTACTTTGATTTGGGAACAGAAGGACCTGTGAGAGGAGTATTTTGTGTAGAGTGTGTGCTGTATAAGTGATGGAGAGAGCTGGACTCCAGGGGCCTGTAACTGCCTATTACAGATGTCACTTCCAACTCTAAGTTTAATTGAAGGAGGATGTTCCCCGTTGCTAATTGGTATTTTCAACACTCCCACCCCCATCTCTCCTTGGCTGTCTTTTATTTTTCCCTCTTTTCTCCCAGATGGGTGCGGTTTAGAGCAAGAAAATGTTCACTCCCCCTTTCCCTCCTGGTATCTTTTCATCTCATCTTCCTTCTATCTTTGTTTTCCCTGTTGGGGGTGGTCAGAAATGAGCTGGGAGGTCCTGGAGACCCTAATAACATGTTTGTTTGGCTGGTTTTTGGATGATGTCAGGGTAGATAATTACATCACTGCCCACTTCGTCTGCTGCCATCCTATCGCTGCAGTCCGTATTGTCAACACCCTGTTGCACGTTTGCGGGGTGTGTGTGTGTGTGTGTGTGTGTGTGTAGGCGTTTGTGCAGCCGTGAGTGCGTGTGTGTTAGCTCTTATAATGCGCTGTTCTGTATTCACAAAGCCTCTCTAAATTTGGATGGCTGATCACACTTAAGCAACTCTCTGATACACTAATTCATAAGCCTCTAAAGGTAGACCGCTGTTCACCGAGCAAGCTCTTGTAATACACTGGCCCATATTCACAAAGCCTTATAGCTGGGTTGCTGATTATAGATCAGCAGATCTACTATTAAACTACCCCATATTCACAAAGCCTTAAAGCTGGATTGCTGATCTCAGGTCAGCAGCTCTTCTAATTAGGGGTGGGAATCTTCAGTCATCTCCTGATTCGATTCGATTACGATTCGGAGGGTCGCGATTCGATCATTAAACGATTCTCAATGCATCTCAATTTCAGATTTCTGCACATGGTTTATTTTTCCCCATCAATACAAACTATCAGGTGAAATTAAAACCCTTTTATTTATATATTGTTGTAACAAATAATATGAACAGCTGCCCCTTTTCAAATAAATAAAATATTTATCTTCCAATCCACCAGATAAGACTGAACATAGTGTTCAAAAATAGTTCACAAAAATAAGCCTCTTTCATCGTGCATTACATTTTCATACATCAAAATGAAACCGATTTACTTTGAGGAAATGATTATTTAGTGGCTGTATTATGTAATGGGCCATTCTCAGTTTGACCAAAAAATGTAACAAATTCAGTCCTCCAAACAAAGGGCAAGGTTCATGATTATGGACCTTGCATTCCTACTTATCCAAGTCTATCAAGTAAAAATGTTATTTTTTACATTAACTACTTTAGGTCAGAGGTCAATGACTTCGTGTGTGACTTCACACTGAAACAGGTTTTTCATAACTCTATTTGACTTTTGGTTGAAAAATCTAGAATTTTCATAGTTTTGGGGTATGGAGAATAGCAAGGAATAAATTTGATACCTTTCATTAATTTTCAAAGTATTTCTTTATTTGATGACATCTGGTCATGTGTGTGACATTTTGGTTCACTTCTCAAAGAATGGTATAACATTCAGTAAACATGGCAGCGCTCCTCTTGTTCCTGTCTTTTGGTTCTCAATGACTTCATTATGCAGGAGAAAATAAAAGCGTTAGGATAAATCTCTGAAGTAACGCCTGCACGGGGCGTTGTTCCAGCGGTTCCAGGGTATGCAGGAGAAAACAAAAGCTTTCGCTTTCCACGACAAGTAAAAAGCTGCTTGACACTGGACGAACGAATTTTTTAAGACGACAGGTTTACATTAAAAGTCAATGCAAAAGACGCTAAACGCGTGTATTAGCGCTTTTGCATTGACTTTGAATGTAATCTGTCGTGCGATAATTCGTTTCGCGTCCGGTGTGCAAGCAGCTTAAGGGCGCAGACCTTTAGCAATAAAATTGATAGGGCCAAAAAGACTACAAAGGCTGTCGCAGAGTTGGATGCCAGCTTTGATACGAGTGTTTGTTCAAGAGTTTTCTGGATGGATACAGCAACTGTTTTTTTTCCCCTGCTAAAGTAAGCTCGGAGTGGCAACAGGCAAGATCATTTTTCATATTTGTCGTGTTGCCTACGTACTTGATCTTTGCGTTATACGTCTTGCAAATTGCATGAGTTTGTCGAGCTCTGTTGTTTTACCATCGTTTTCAGGAAATCCAAAGTGTTCCAAAGTGTTGGCAGCTTTTGAAAAAGCCGGTGGTGCCTGTACCTCTTTTCTCTCTCACACCCGCACCTCCTTCGCGCGATCCGAATTGTAAACGCAGCGCACACGTTCTAAGACACGCCCCTCTAGGGCATTCAAACGGTAGGATTGGCCAGCTGTTCAAGCGGTAGGATTCCAATCCTCGAGCTGAATGGCTGGCTAATCCTGGCGCTAGGTTGACTGGCCAATCATAGCACTTGAATGCTCCGGAGGGGCATGTCTTTGGGTGCCATAATAACGCATAACTCCAAACTCCCAAACTTAGGGAGAGGCAGTCCATTGAAAACTGCGTTGATCATCGATTATAGACTTTCCTGCATCAATGCTGAATCGTTCAACAAAGCATCGCGATGAATCGTAGAATCGATTATTTCCCCCACCCCTACTTCTAATACACTAGCCCGTATTCTCAGATCAGCAGCCTTTCTACAGTAATAATGGCTGGCTGATCAGATCAGCTCTTCTAATACACTGGCCAATAAAGCCTATCTGAAACTGGAGGGCTGATCTCAGATCAGCAGCACTTCTCATGCACTGGTACATATTCACAAAGCCCACTACCTGACTGATCCACCTTGAGCTTGATGGAATGAAACTGATCCTGGATCAGCACTCTTGTTCTAAGGTGCTGTATCAATATGGGCTAACTGAGCTCTGATGTCTGGGTTGGGATTCGTAATGGCATCAACTTCTACATCCTTAATTCATATTAGCCTGCTTGTTGCCAGTACCCTGTTTCCATGATTAATTATACTGCTAAACTGTGTACCTACCTCATTGTGCTACACTCTTAAGCAGAGCTGGCAAGTGTTCTGTTCAAATCCATCTTGCATTTTGGCTGGCCTTTGCCTGGTGGCTACAGTACCCAGGTCCTGGGAGATGAAGGGTAACCTAACTCAATGGAAAGGTGATGTCCTGTCACCATGGTAACCTGTGCCACATGGCCACATGGTACCTCCCTTCGACCAATCGGATGCAGCCACTCTTTCCCTGTTTTGGGGAAAAATGCGGTCAGCTGACTTCACACATTCTGTTTTACATTCAGGGGTTTAATAAATGCTCTCCAACTACCCCCGCACGTATCAGAGAATTTCTGCCACTGTTCAGAGTGTAACCTGCACACTCTTGAGCTATAGAGCCTATTTATAACTCAGAGCATTGTAGTACTCTGTGTTTGCATTGCTAAACTCTCTCGTGAAATAAATTTTTGAGCCTTGCCATCTCGTCCTGCTTCTGGACCATCCTTGATGCCATTTTGTAGGCGGACTGCAATCACCGTCTGGTCGCCAAATACTGAATTTTTTTTTTTTTTTGGTTTTAATTTATGGCATTACTCTGTATGAGTGCCCTTAAATAATTAGCGAGGCAAAAAAAGAAGCATTTTTTAATGCAGAACTATCTCAATTTAACGGAAAGGATCATGACACAGGGCCCCTCATTCTTTTGGTCATTTTGACTCATGCAAGCACTGCTCTTCTGGGAAGGAGGGTGCTATTGGAAAACAAGATGTGGCATGTGATTGACCCATTTATCCTATAACCCTTTGTCTGTAATGTCAGTGGCTGTGATTGGCTGTTTGCACCTAAACCTCTCATATTAACTGTGTGAGTGGATGTGATTAGCTCACTGCACATATAAACCCTAGTAAAGTAAAATGGCAGTGATTGTAATTGGTTAAGTGCAGAAATGAACTTTTGGAATGTTAGAGGGGATGTGATTGGTTGTATAAAGCCTGCTGCTTCCTCTTACAGTGTTTACTTGCGTTGTGAAGTGGACTTCTGTAAATCTCACTAGATAAAAATCTGAGGATACTGGATTGTAAATGAAATTTTCTGCCAGCTGGCTGGACAGGAGAAGTGATGAGCAGGCATGACTGTATGTGACTGTAGTTCTGCGTGGGTCTGATTTCCTTTGCTTGTGCTTTGAGGAAGTCTGTACTAAGCCCTTTTTTCCTTTTGGGAATATTTGTCCCTTTTCCGTATTTTTCCATGTACACTTCCCTGGCTTTTGGCCTCCATTGTCTGGCCAGCGCAGTTTGGTCAGATCCAAGCCGCACCTCCATCTCCCTGAGCTGGCCCGGACTCCATTTTGGCTCGAGGCAGGTGGCTGTTAACCGCTAACTCGCCGCATAGGAAGCAGCAGCGTGAGTTAACGTTATGTTACGGGTGCAGCTGCCCAGATCTCCGCGCAAACATCAGACAGGTGGGGCCCGTGCCTCCAGTGCCATTAAATAAACAGAAATGTTCCGCAAACGTGCACTTAGCTGTCGCACGGCCCGTTTACGGGTCTCTGGTGCAGAGCCGTCGCTGGGCCGAGCGCTTCAGAAGCGCTTTAAACCGCAGTGGCGTGGCAGTGCCAGCTGGTTTCCAGCTGTTTAATCTCTGCACAGTAGGGGAGTGTGTCACAGAGCAGGATTAATTAGGATGACGGCTGTGGAAGGAGTCAGCGGCATCGCGCTATTATTACAAAACCATGCCTTAACTCTCCTTAGCGCAGCGTTTCAAATGCTAGGATTACGGAGTTGATGAATAACTGTACTGAGTAACGGGGAGAATCTCTTTATTTCAGTCCATATGCCTTCATATCCAAAACCTATCGACCTCCAGGCTGAAATTTAGATGATCGTATTTGTCAATTTTGATAGCTTTTGTCCAAAAAAATAACAATTTTGCTTTTGTTCGCTTACAAAAAAAAATTTTTTAATTTGTGTGTTTCTTAATTAAAGACTACTGCTTAATTGTAGCGGAGAACCGCCATGGATGTTGGTGGGAATCGATCATTTTTTTTCTGATTTCATCCATAGCGCACACCTAATTTGCATATTTGGACTGATTATACACAACCTCATGAATTATTTCTGGTTACACTGCAGAGGCATCCCAACTTGTATCAATCATGCTTACCCGGCCTAATTCTAACGCTCGCACTATTTTTGATGGGACCTCACTGCTCTGGATTTTGTCCATAACACTTGCAGAGGTTGAGGATCTGACCGTATTACAGATTTGGGAGCGATTTTTGGTTTATTTGGTGCTCTTACCCAGCTGATTCAGTGACCCTGCTGTGGGGTAAATATGGGTTTTACCGTCACATGATGATGTCGAAGTCTTTGACCACTTCTTACAGTCACCTGCTGCTCCTCCTCTCAGGCAACAGGCTCTACTTTTTCCACTGTCTTAGGTTTTGCCCAAAAAGGCAGCTCCCTCCTGCGACAAACACTGGTTGTGTGTATGAGGGGCATATAGCCTATATTCTCCAATACTGCTGTGGGGCACTGACCTGTACTTAAGGACAGTGGTGGCAAAACTGGTCCACTAAGGGCTGAAGGGCTGCAGGTTTTCTATCCAACCAAGCAGATGCACACCTGATACAACTAATTTACTCAGCTGATTTCAGTCTGGACAGTTGATTAGTTGTATCAGGTATCCTTCTGCTCGGAAACCGTGCGGCTCATGGGCTCTTTTACGGACCAGTCAGAGGCCCCTACCCGTATGGATAGGAGGCTTGGCGTGGTCCTAGAGTTTTGTTGATTCCCTCCGGTGTAGCCGCATTGAAATCAGCAGTTCGGTGCGTGACGCCTGAAGTCTAAAGGAATTTGCCCCTGCCTGCTCTCATAATGATCATTTTGAGGCTCGTCCCAGACCAGGCGCTGTGCTGAAGTTCAGTTCCTATTGATTTGTCTCCCTCTCCCCATCCACAGTGTCTGAAAGGTTGAGAGTGGGTGCCTTTGCTTGGAAGAATGTTGCAGTAATAAAATGAAGGCAGGTTTTCACCCGAGGCGTGCCTACATCTGGTATTGATTCTATAAATCTCTTAGCGTTTGCTTATTGCGGTAATTTGGACCGCCTGAGCGTGTGTGTGTGTGCGTGTGCAGGCACTTGAGGAAGCGGCATGCACACATTTATACATGCTTCCGTGCATATGTGGTGTTGTGTGTGCATTTGTCTGTGTGCGCCTGTGTCAGGTGATGTAGTTGGTCTTTTCACTTCTTGAGGCTCATGTTACGTCCTCCTTGCTAAATAAGTAACTATGCATAAGGAGAGACGTGTGGCCTTGGCCGGCAAACCTTTTTTCCACTCTGTTTGAAAACTGTTCGTCTGCCAGGCTGTTATCTATCTTCTTTTCCCCTCATTAGTGAGGACAGGCGTGTGTGTGTGTGTGTGTGTGTGTGTGTGTGTGTGTGTGTGTGTGTATGTGTGCACGCGCGCGTGTGTGTGTGTGTGTGTGTCTGTGTGTAAATGTCAACTAGCAGTAGCATGCGGGCGAGGATTCTCAGAAATGTGGTTCACCCCATACAGCATGTGTTTGCTTTTACATGACACTTGCCAAGACACCAGCAGGATATCCTATTAATTAGTGCAACAAGGGCGAGAGAGGGCGTCGCCGTGTTGGGAAAGTGTGCCATGAATGTGTTTGCTTGGTGCGAAGAGTAAAATCTCCAGCACTTTGTTTTTTTCCACTATGTGCTGTTATACTGCTTGGGTTGATCAAAGAGCGATGGAAGAACTACAGATTTACAGTCTAGCCTCTGGGTGCCACTGTCAAAGCATATGTACCCTGTAAAACTCAGCAGTGAAGTGGCTCTGTTCTCATGACTCCCTTTGAGACTGCCCGTCTCCTCATTGGCCGCTCAAATTCTAGGAAAGCTTCTGATTGGTGGGAAGTCATGAGCGGGGGCTTGTCATTGGAGAATATCCAGGAACTGGGCGCCTGGGAGGAATAGCAGTATTTTGGAGGAGTGGCTGCGCTGGAAATCTGAAAAAACCTGCTGATCCCTTTCGCTGTGGCAGCACATCAGTCTCATGCAAATTTTTGAAGTTAGAAATATGCAGTCATACTAGTTTTTGATTTTGCTCGGGGAAGTGGGGTGGAGCCTCTTGTCAGCTAAGCGTGTTTACATATTAAATGAACGCAAATGCACATTCCTGCTTTGAGAAGCATTTCTTTCCTAATCTGGTGAAACCTAGTAACTCACTTTTTCATGAAACTGAGAAAACTGAAAACAACTTAAATCCTTCAGGATAAACCCGCTGTTGAAAAAGAAAAGGGAATGGGTATTGTCGATGACGACTGTAGGTACTTTATTTGGTGCTTAGTAACCACAATAATGGGTCTAACTCAATTTCCACTAAAAAGTGAGTTACTAGGTTTTACCAGATTAGGGGAGATTAGGAGGCAAATCGTCTAGAGCAGACATGGCTCATAATTTTACTTGGAGAGTAGTGTCCAAGCAATAACTGTGATGCTTTGAGTAGCGCAAGTGAATATCTCATAAAACAACATCACCGTGTTAGATGGGCCATTGCACAGTATAGAACCGGAAACAGCCATTTTAGCATCAGTGCATGCAGTCGTAATATGACAGTTCCAGTTTTCTCTCGGTGCATTTATCATTTAATCGGTAATTCAGCTCCATGATAGGCTTTTTCTGTAATCTCATCATGTTTAACCATAACTACTATGAGCAGAAGGGAAAATCCGGCGTAAAAATGAAAAGTTCCTCACAGCATTTGATTTTCCGTTTGTTAAGCCAAGATATTGAGCTGAACTAGCGTAAATCGGTTGAGTGGTAGAGAAATACTTTCTCACACCCCGTTAATTCATGAGTTGGCCGCTGTTGAGAGTCTCTATTCTGAAGTTTTTTCAGCCCCCTGCAGGTGCTGAAGTGGAACTGCACCACAGTCTCTTCAGGCCAGTTCAGATTTGCGACGAGATGAGCTGTAACACGCAACTACTTGCAGAAGACTCTCAATACGTGAGGTCTGCAAGCTTCCGAAATCCTACCAGTTTACTCCATTGGGACAGGACACACTGCGACAGTTTCAATTGCAACAACTTCTTTGTCTCTGATTGCTGGCTACTCGAGTCATTGGTGGCTGGATACTTTGCAGCTTCTTAAATTATGAATGAAGATCGTGACAGTGAGTATATTTTAAAGGCTTGTATCATACAGATATGGCTGGTCCTCAAACAAATTGGTATGTTGATTCTCTCTTCTTTTCCCGTTCAAAACTCGGCCATTTTGTCCAGAGCTGATTCGACTATTTGACTTTGCTGTGAGCTGATTGGCCATTGAAACGGGCAATGGACCTTATGTTGTGAACCCAGCCGCTGGCGATTTGGCACTGCCAAAAGCTTAGCTATTTGTCAGCTGACTTGAGTGAAGCTGCAACTTTTTTTCTGCAACATTCTAAAACTGATTTGTCGTTTCACGAAAGTTTGGTCCAAACTGTACAGTTCAGCTGTGGCACTGCCACAGTGGAGGCTGGGGCAGTGGCTTTGAGCTGTACTCCTCTGTCCTGCGTCTCCATTTAATCCCTGTCCTCAGAGACAATAACTGCATAGTGTCTCCTGTGGAGAATGGGTGCGAACAGGAGCACGTTAGCCCCAAGTCTTCATTTGCTACTAGAATCAAAATGTCCTAAAAAAATGAAAGAAAAATTCTTCCCATTCAGATTTTTTTGTTCCTTTTTTGTGAGGGGAGAAATTGGCCAGAAGCGAGTCGGTAACTGGGTCAGTGAGGCAGACAGTTTTCACTGGAACTGCAGAGACTGGGCCCTCTCAGTGCGTCTGTCCCTCGGCCAACTGCCATTACAGTCAGTGAAAGGGAATTCAGCTGCTTATCCTCGCTAACTTTTAGAAATGGTGTGTGTTATTGCTTTAGCCTGGTCTCTTTCTGAGTAATTGTGACTGTGTGCTGTTTATAGGCCAAGGTAGTGATGGCACTTTAATCTGATTTCTGTTTTAATTGTCTGGCCTCATGTTCCAGGTCTTTAAAAAATGTAAGTCTGTATGCCCGTCTGACTGTCACAAGGGTAAAAATGGCTGTGAATGATATTGCTTTTTATAGTATTGTTTTGGGGAATTACGGAAAGTGCGATGAACAGGTGTTTTTTAAGAAGATAATTTTCTTCCTTAGAACGTATGCCCTGAATAGCCCTGAATTGGTCGTTATGGTTTTGGGTTTGGATTGGGATTTTTAAAGCGCTTATCCGTGGATGACCGTTAATTTTCGGTGCCGTCATGGGTTTTCTTCTATACTCTTTTGTTAATGTTCCAGAACATTCGCAATGTTGAGCTCCCTGCAGGTTTTATGTGTTCGCTGAGTTGGGGGGGAAATTGCTCCATGTATTGTTGGCACTGATGCATTGTGGGAAATGTGTCTCTGTGCAGATGGTGAGTGAAAAGGTGGGAGGGGCTGAAGGGACCAAACTGGATGAAGATTTCAAAGACCTGGAGAGGGTAAGTCTGACTCTTCCACTGTTTGCGGTGCCTACATTAATCCTTTGCCTCCACATACCCGGTGGGTCCAAAAAAAAAAATTTTTTTTTTTTGATTGACTGGATATTTTGTTACCATGGTTACAGACGGGTTGGGGAAGTGACCTATATTTTGAATGCATTACTATCCAAGATCACAAACATACACTTATGACTACTTTAAACTTAACCCAGAAGCATTCTGCTGACTTGTTAGCAATCAGGAAAATTTCCCTTTGGAAAACTTGCGCGGGAAAGGGGTCGGTGCTGGATTCTACATTTATTTTTATGCTGAAGAAAGAGCTGTAATCTTGGTTACAGACAGAAAAGGAAGAATGATGTTTAAAAACAGATGTACCGCGGAATTAATTTTACTATAGACGATGACCCAGACAGCAAATATACTTCTCCTGTTTCTTTAGAAGCAGTCAGCTGTAGATGTCTCCTGACTTTTCAGAAGTGCATCATTCCATTGGCAAACACTGGGGTATCTAACTCTGGGCCTGAGGTGTGTACTACGAATGAAGTTTAACGCAGCCAGGCTTACTTTGAATGAGCTGGCTCAACAAACCCTAAACTCGCCATTAGAGTCACCATAGCTGGTTAAAGACGAGTCATCTCTGAGAGATTGAAAACTCGAGCTTTAGGCGCGACATTCCTTGCTAGCCTACTTATCTCATAGTATACCTTTTCTCGATAATCAGTTTTCAGTGTATTCCCACACAAGGAGTTTATTGAAGTCCCTGATTGGCTAAAGAGTCCACACACATTGTTCTCCAGATATTGATTGGCTGCAGGTTGAAAGGAGGCCACAGAAGTGGCCCTCAGGACTGAAGTTGGACAACCCTGGGCGAGTGCAGCTACTGATTCAATCAATCATACAGCTCCTCCCTCGCTTGAGCTCTGCACTGAAAGAATCTCTTTGCTACTCAACACAGAGGGGCCAGTGATGCCCTCAAATTCAGTTAATTTCAATTCCATATTGAAGAATCTTTGAAGGTCGTCCTGGATCAGGGATGCCTGCCAACATCTCCTCTCTACAGTGTTCTCTGAGCTTGTATTGCTTTTACAGGGTTCTGGCGTTTAGAAGTTCCGCACCTGCGTTCCTTCTTCTATGAACATTTTTCATAATAGTATGAACTCTCACTTCAGGGCAACTTTGAAATGCAGTTACTTTTCCTTTGAAATGGATCAACACTGCTGTATATTACTGTTTTCGATTTGGCTCTGTGCACTAGGAAATTGAAATGAAACTGAATGTGAAAACTGTCAGCTTTAATTTGTGGGATTTTTTTTTTTGTCCATAACCTGTGATCATCTTGAGAATTGCAACCATTTTTTACTCATATGGGTTGTCCAAATACTTTGATGAGGCTGTGCTTTCCGATCTGCTGGGTTTGCCTCTTAAGCCTAGTCCATGCGTCCCCAGGTATTTTTATGAACAAGGATTTTTCTTCTTGGTTCTCCAAAAAAAAAAAAAAATGTCCGTGCACGCAAAAATGAAATTTAAGTGCCTCAAGAGCATTTCAGACCAATGGGAAGCCATGAGCTGATTTCATGTAAGACCATGTAGGCCAATCACAAGCCTTAAAAACTTGCTATGAGGCGCACACACTCTGATGTCACTTGCTAAAACCTCGGTTTTCCCTGTCCGCATGTAAACAGTGAAAACAGAGTTTATAGAAAACTTCACCCTGTCCGAAAGGTCCATTTTCCATGCTCAAAAACCCGGTTTGTTTGTGGGCAAAGGGCCAAAATGTGGAGGAAATTAAAGGAGCTGTGTCACAATTACTGCACATGCTCAGAAAGTATATCCCAAGAAAGTGAATCTGCTTGACTGCAAGTCATATGTTTCCATCCTTGCCAAAGCATCTTCGTTTTGGATTGTATTAAATATTTTAGTCACTCTGGCATTGTGCCTTTTAGAATAAGGAGCTTTCTATGGAGATTTGAGCACCATTCAAAGCACCATTTTAAACCTTAGCCAAGGGATACGAAGAATGTAAGCTGGTTGTCATCGCCAATAATCATAGAAGAAAAATGCCTTCTAGATTTTGACTTGCAGTTGAACCGATTTACTTTGTTCAAAGTTTGAGTGCATGTTTAGTAATCATGACACAGCTCCTCTTAGCATTTTCAAAAATACCGTGTTCTTGTGGACGGGGCCGTATACACAAGTGTTTAGCATGTCTTGCTGAGGTACATTATTTAAAACAGCTGGTTTATGGAGTGTTGAATGGGGCTTGAATGTGCTGGTCTCCCGTTTGTGTGTTTCTGTAGAAGGTGGATGTGACGAGCAAAGCTGTGGTGGACATCATATCCAAGACCTCGGAGTATCTGCAGCCCAACCCAGGTGAGGGTCGGGATGGGGGTTGGGTGGGCGGGGTCACACTGACTCACGTGAGTGATGGTGATATAGAGCTCTGAGAAAGAGGTGGTGAGCTGCGGTCTTCAGTGATGTAGCACTTGGCAAAGCTCCCCTGTCTTGAAGATTCTTCAAATTCAAAATGCTTTACGGCATTATGTGTATCAATGAAATGCTGAAGTGTTTCACAGTTTATAATTGAAGTACAATTCAACATATTAATATTGGTATTAACACTTTACAACCAATGTATATGTAAAAATAACAATATCTCTATGGGTGATTCTCACGAAACTGTCCTGACTTTTGCAAAAACAATTTTAGGTCAATTTTGCTAGTTTTTTCTCTCATTAGTAGCAAGCAGGGTCTCAGTTAACTGGCTCAATTAAAATGAGAGATCAATACATGTTTTTTAATACATTTTCAGAATGTTTTATTGAGTCATTAATCAAATAAGTTCATGACCGTCACACATTTTCAATTGATGATAACTGAATATGTATGAAAAGTAGACCTTTTTTTTCATGTTCTATTAATAGCTCAGAATAGCCACATAGTGTAAACATTCAGAAAAATGTTTATTGATATAATAACTTTAGTTATTATGTTCATGACTGTAACAAAATTACATGTTTTATGCTAAATTTTTCCTGTAGTGTAAATTTTACAAATAAATAAAAAATGTCAATTCTGTAATCTGAAAAGACTTGACAAATAGTTTCTGTGGAAAAATAAAATTTGAAGTTATCACTCATTCCCATCCAAATATTTACATATACAGCAAGTGTTACGGTAATGAAAAGCTTTGTTACGGTAATGACCTCACATGGCATTCATACATCGTAGAAGCCATGTTTTTAGTATTTTAGTATTTTTTTTATTATTTATTTTAAATTAGGCTATATGGTCCAATCTTTTTCACTGTTTATCATGTAAGACTACATTAGAATTACTGAATGATTAGATTGTCTTGGGTAATGACAAATTAAGCTTGACTTTACAAAAAAACAATGAATCAAGAGCAATTCATAACAGAATAACAGAAGGTTTAATGCAACCACAATCAATACGATGTATACAATAAAATTTTCAATTAATTAGGAGCAATTCATAAAAAGTATAAAAGATATTAAAAAGTTGAATGGTAGCTGAAGTCTTGAGAGCATTTTAAAGTTTGAATGAAGTCTCTAGCTGAAAGAATACTGAAGTAGTTGAAGTTTAAAGAGGCTGAAGATTTGAAGGATTTGAACAATCTCTCCATTAATTTTGAAGGAGGAAAATTTTTCAGGGAAGGCTTAATATTTTAAAACGTATAAATAACTTCAAAAAGTTGAATGGAAGCCGTAATGTCCTGAACAAGCTGAACGTTTTGATATTTGAACAGTTTTTCTAGCACAAAGTATGAAGGACTAGATTAGACTGCAAAAAACGGCAGAAGAACTCAGAATAATAAGAACATATAAAGATTTGGATAAAAATAGTGCGAGTGCTGACTCTGGGAAATTGCGCAAATTCCGCGTCTTCCAGTACCTTTCCTATTTTTCCGTGTTTTTGTTTTTGTTTTGTTTTTTTTTTTTTTTTTTTTTTTTAAACGTGCATGTATGCTCAACACGCGCAAATTGCGCATATTGAGACTATGGCGGCGGTAAATTAGACTATGGCAGGCCTCAAAAAAACGAGGGTAAACATCGGGGTAGCTTTTCCCAGGTGGAAAGGGATAAAGAAGGAGAAAGACTTTCAAAGGGAAGCTGAAGTTGCCTGCTTTCTTCTCGACCGGTAAGTAAATGTTACTGTCTAAATTACAAGCTTTTTTCATTGCTTGGTTGTGTAATTCGTTATATAGGCAGCATAACAGTAGAACATGTATAGCTAAACAGCATTGTTGGTGAATAGCAGCATAGGCTATGCTTGATGGAATAAGGGCTGCATTTCATCATGCCCACTACCTCTATCAGTACGTTTCTTAGGAAAATCGACAACGGTGGTAAATGATGGTCTCACGCCTGCCATAAAGTTGTAATAATATTGTTTGACAGGCGTCTCCAGGCAAATCCAAGATGACAGACTCGCGTTTGACAGTTGTAGGGAGCAATTTTAGCAATTTTGATGATTTAGCAACAGAAACTCAGTCAAGAAAATTTCGAGTTTAATTTCTTGCGCTGCTATATGTGGTAATCCATGTTACTGATGACACACCGGGTTGCTAGGGCATATGAGCACGATTCGCGATATCAATATTCTAAAGACCCTCTCAGTAATGAAATCCCCAAAACATATTGGGGCCTCTTTTTTAAAATCAGACTGGCAAATAAAAAAAGCCAGAAAAAAAGCGGAGATTAGATACGGAATTCTTTCTACGCAAGAGTTAACTACTCCTTCTTTCTGTATATCTCCCCATTTAAAACTACCAAGGTGCATACTGCAATGCGCTGTATTGAAATTTTGGCATACTCAGGTATGGTACGATATTACTAATGAGTAAGCTGACCAGCGGGGAGAGGGGACAATCAAGACTGTGGCACGGTAATCGAACAATCGTATTTTGTGCGAAAAGCGTCTGAGAGTTTGTATTAAAACCAAACACTCTGCCGTAGACCACAGTTCAGCGTGGTATTGAGAAGTGGTATTGGATGACATGATATCATAGCTTCTTGGGACATAACAGCTACCGTAGTTGCAACACGCCTTTGAAAAAGCAAGGCGCTAGAGAGCACTATTTGTTTGAATGCAAAATACAATTTCACCGCTTGATGGGAGAAATTCCTACACAATGTACCTTTAAAAATTGCAGGAATGGGTTACAGACTTACTTCTTTTTTTACATGCTCAGAAACAGTGATTTTTCAACTTCTCGTTTCGGCAAAATGAACACTAATGTGGTGTTCAGCATAATTTCCCGAGCATGTCGAAAAAAAAAGTAAGTCTGTAACCCATTCCTGTAATATTTAATGAATTTTTAAAAAAAAAAAAATCCGAAATTAGCTAAAAAAAAATAAATAAATAAATAAATAATAAAAAGAATGCTGCTACAGGGATACATTTGGAATGAGGAATTATTAGACATATACTTGTATCAGGACTGTGGCGGTATGATTTAAATCCATTCAACTTTGCTTACTCTAGTCAATATAGTTAATCTCCTTTTCTGTCTACTACTCCTCCTCGCACCAACCAACCCCTAGTAAACCAAACAACACCTAGTACCAACCAACCCCTACAGTATAACCCCTAGAAAACCAACCACAAAATTTGGAGCCCTGATTATACATATATAATAAATTACTGTAACACTTAATTTCATTACCGTAAAAGCCTTTTATATGTTACGGTAATGAATGCAGAGCATTACGGTAATGAATGGCAGTCCCATGTTGCTAGCAATAATTGACATAGCTAGCATAACTCGGGAGAAATATTTTCACTAACAGTTTGGCTCTATAAAAGTTACCTTTCCACAGAACATAAAATAATTATCTTCAAAACTATTTTAAATATACCCTGTTACGGTAGTGAACAGTAGTAGTAGTATGCCAAGGGGTGTATATAATTACAATCTTTAATATATCTACCAGAAGAACTTGAAAGATGATCTTACCTGGCAGCCATTTTGCAACTTCTCTTCCACACAATGCATCATGGGACAAAAAAACTTTATTTGTTGGAACGCAGGGATTTTAATGGAGCCAAATATCTCTGTTACGGAAATGAACTGTTCATGCTCCGGACACTTGTATTTGGCCCAGAAAATAATTATTCACAAATGGTTGGCCCAAAATGGTAACACTGCTAGTTAAAGGGTATAACCCCAACCATTTTTTTTATTTATATGTATATTAAATTATGGGGATGTATTGTGGTAATTTTGGGTTTAAGGGAAAAAATAAAAGTCCGGACACGTTACGGTAATGAACTTTTTGGTTGAAATGTTGTCATATAGAGTAATCCATCAAATGCAAAGACAACAGTAGTCCTACAATTAGTACATACCATAGTTTGACATATAATACAAAAGTATGATTGTTTTAGTAGTTTAGTCTATCAAATCCTTACAGACATGACAAAATGCAATTTCGTGAGAATCACCCCTATAATAACCCTTGAAAGAAAGTTAGGATAAGAGTTTTGATTAATGTGAATCACTTAACTGTCTATTGAGGGCCAAGGCGGGAGGCTACATATTGTGTGAGTTTTGGTGCATTTTCTCTTAGCGGTGAATTGGAATTACCTTTGATTTAGGCACTGTCTCTCTCTCCCTCCCTCTCTCCCAATCCCCTTTTATCCCCGTATCCCAGCATCCCGTGCGAAGCTCTCCATGCTGAACACCGTGTCTAAGATCCGGGGCCAGGTGAAGAGCCCAGGATACCCTCAGGTGGAGGCGCTGCTGGGAGAGTGTATGGGCCGATACGGTCGGGAGCTCGGAGAGGATACCAACTTTGGTGTGTGTGTGTTTGTATTTATTTGTGCACCCGTCCCCATGTGTATATCCGTTTGTCCCCATTTGTGTGCACGCTTGTGTTTGTGTGTGTGTGTGTGTATGTGGCGGTATGTCTGCGCGCATGTTTTGGAGGTCTTTAGTGTTTGTATAATTACGGAAATTTAGGAAAGTGTGAATATTGAAGAAAATGATTAAGCATTTTGCCTTGGCTGGTAAAAGATAAAACTCAAGCCTGTTTAGATTTGAGTGTGAATATAGTGTGGCTGTTAGTGTGTGTGTTGTGAGACGTCTGCCTCACTTTATTCTCTCTGTAGGTGGCGCTCTTGTGGATGCTGGCGAGTCGATGAAGAGGATGTCAGAGGTGAAGGACTCCCTGGACATCGACGTCAAACAGAACTTCATCGACCCGCTACAGAGTCTGGCTGATAAGGACCTGAGGGAGATTCAGGTACTGCCAAAGCCTCCATCTTGGTTTCACACAAACCAGACATTTTCATCCACTGTGCCTTCATTACAGGGTGTACAAAGAGCCTTTCACCGCCAACAAGGCCAAGTCTATGAAAACATAAAAATTAAATCTTGAAACAATGGCTCTGTTTTGACTGACGGTACTAAAAAGACTCAGTGGAGAAGACTCGAACAGGAAAAAAAGGCTATCCTTTAGCATAATCTTTCACTTTGCACATAATCATCTTTCCATACTCCTTCACAATATTGACCCACTGGAGTTTTCAAAGACTGTTCGAATATGGAATTAAGATTGAAGAATCGGATCTGTTTGTATAAAGTAGTTATTTTTCAGATGGTGAAGTTAGTTTGCATAGCTGGAGTGACTCCCACCAGTAAGGAAAATTCAGAAAGATCTGGGGTTAGAATGCTTTGCGTCGAGTCTGCTCAAAGGTGACGCCGCTCAACTGTGACTGCATTCCCATTGAAGTTATCTTGATCGAGTCCAGTGGATATGATGTCACAGTGCTTGACCAATGCATGCCAAGCATGTGGGCAGCCCCTTCATGAGGTCATAGGTCATATGTTCAGAGCATTTTGTTTCCCTTTTTGGGTGAAAATGGCGGGAACTCGTGCTGTCCGTCATTCAGTGGGCTTTGAAGTGAAAGTCCACTGTTGGAGCCGTCTTCTCTTCTGTGGTCTCTTAGAGGAACCAAAACCTCAGCCACAGGAAGTTCTTTGGAATTTGCGGGAAGTGAAAAACTGTTGAGACAATAAACAGAAGCAATTCAACATTGATGACCCTCTTCTGGAGTTTTTATAATATTATTATTCCTCTGCTGCACATCTGCTTCACCAACTGACCATGTGAACAGTGTGTTGTGCAAGACTGTGGACCCACACTCTGTTGGAAATACAGTAAATACTCTGTTAGCATCAACGACCCCGTTAGTAATGCCTTCTTGATTAGCAGCCTTGCGATATGAGCAATGAGTACGCTTATTACTTTCTTGTTCTCCTGCTGTATCAGTGAATGCACTTTTATCCTTTCCTTCTGTTTACCTCAAAATGCTTTATTGACTTGGAATGTTTCAATATGCATTTTACCAAAAGTCTCTCTCTCTCTCTCTCTCTCTCAGCACCATCTGAAGAAGCTGGAGGGCCGGCGCCTGGACTACGACTACAAGAAGAAGCGTCAGGGGAAGATTCCAGACGAAGAGGTGAAGCAGGCGCTGGAGAAGTTCCACGAGTCCAAGGAGGTGGCTGAGACCAGCATGTACAACCTGCTGGAGACTGATGTGAGTTTTCTGGCATCAGTGTAATGAACTACATCTCCCAGAGTGCACTGCGAAACCGTATTCTGTTTCTCATGTCTCAGCTAATTATGAACGGTTGGCAGGTAAGACGCATGTCTGTTTGATGTTTGATGTGTGGTTGCGTGTTTGATTACCGTTTGAATAATGTGTGCGTTAGTGTGTGTGTGTGTGTGTGTTAATACTGTGTGTGTTTGTGCAGATAGAGCAGGTGACCCAGCTCTCCTCCCTGGTGGAGTCCCAGCTGCAGTACCACAGACAGGCTGTGCAGATCCTGCAGGACCTGTCCGAGAAGCTTCAGGAGAGGTACTGCTCCTGACACCCTCACACACACACACACACACACACACACACACACACA
Source organism: Gymnothorax javanicus (assembly GCA_029692085.1). Taxonomy (NCBI): domain Eukaryota; kingdom Metazoa; phylum Chordata; class Actinopteri; order Anguilliformes; family Muraenidae; genus Gymnothorax; species Gymnothorax javanicus. The sequence goes on along the minus strand of CM056198.1, from coordinate 140,278,312 downwards.
CACACACACACACACACACGTGTGCAAACACACACACGCACCCACACATCCTTGTGCTTATATCTTTGTGAGGACATTACATTGAATTCCATTCATTCTTCTTGTGTCTCTACAGCTTTCCTTAATCTTAACAATAAGCAATGTAAGCCTAACCCAAACCCTTACCCTAACCTTAACCTATCCCTAATTCTAACCTTATCCCTAACCTTAACTAATAAATCACAATTTCCTTTTATAGTCGTGAGGACCGGCCAACATGTCCTCACTTCCCAAAAAAGACTTCACTTTGTTGGTTTCAAACTCATGCCGGTCCTCAGTATGTAGCAAATACAAGAAAACTCTCTCACACACATACACACACACGCACATGCACACACTCACTCTCTCACACACATGCACACAATCACTCTCTCACACACATACACACACACGCACATGCACACACTCACACTCTCACACACATGCACACACTCACTCTCTCACACACATACACACACACGCACATGCACACACTCACTCTCTCACACACATGCACACACTCACTCTCTCACACACATACACACACTCACTCTCTCACACACACGCACACTCACTCAATCACTCTCTCACGCACACACACTCACATGCACACGTACGCGCTCTCACTCTCACCCACACATACTCACACATACACACCCGCACTCACTCATTCACTCTCTCTCACACACACACACACACACTCAGTCACTTGCTCAAACTTGCTCACCCAGACGCACACTTGTATCTGTGACTGTGATGACGGACCCTGTGCTTTATGATGTTTTGCAGGATGACGGAGGCGCGGTCGCGCCCGCGCCGTGAGTACACCCCTAAACCCAAACCTGTGTTTGAGTACTCCGAGCCCGAGCAGTCCAACGGGGGGTACAGCCCTACTACCGCGCCACCCTCCCGCTCAGGTGAGTGTGTGTGTGTGTGTGTGTGTGTGTGTGTGTGTGTGTGTGTGCGTGCATCCACACATGCGCCTGTGCATGTGTGATTAAGCATGCACTGGTGTGTATGTGCCGGCATACAATGGTAGGGTTGGGCGGTATGAACAAAATCTTATATAACGGTATAAGTAATTTTATATCACAGTAACAGTATATATCACGGTATGGCATTTTTTTTCTGAAAAGGCTTAAGGGGTCTTCAGGGTAAAAATTTCAATTTTTTCTCAAATTTAAATATTTTTGATTTTCACTTAAAATAAATAAAGGAATGCAGTGGGATGCCAGTAAACGCCAAGAATCTATGTTTTTCCTCTGCCTCAATTGTTACTTGTGACTTTAAATGCAAATTACCGAAAATCACAATTTTGACTGATTTTCAACCTTGTGGCATTCAAAAAAAAAATCATTAATATTCATCTGATTTGGACTGAGGTTGTATCTGTTGGAGATTTTCTAGATGGGTGCATCCCTAGGGGGTTTATTTTGAACATGAAGCAAGTTGATGATGGCGATTTTTGTTATGGTTACATAACAGAGCTCATTAAATATTCAGAAATGTTCCAAACAAAAAATCCTATGTCATTTCATAGAACTATCTTAAACCTTTCATATGAGACTAATTTGAGTAAAATCTGACCAAGGGTTATTGAAATATCAGTGCCACAAAATATTTTCAGATTTTGGCATTAAAGTGCCGTTTCCAAGGCAACCATGTACATTTTTATCAAAATACTACATTTCATGAGGTTAAAATCATGTTCAGTATGTTTATTTCTTAGTTTTTACATTATTATGGTTATTTCTACACTTTACCATGAAGACCCCTTAAAATAACCATACTGTACATCCATCACATTTGATTCTTTTTTCTTCAATTTTTGAACTGCTTTTCCAACTTTCAAACAACACTACAACACCACCCCAACACCCACACACACACCCACACACACACACCCACACACACACACACACACACACACACATGCACCATACACGCACGCACACACCCACACCCTCATAGCAAATGTCTGGTAATCATCAAACTCCAGCTCTAACCCAAACTACAGTATATGTGCAATGTAAAAACTGAACTCCAGCTTCAACAAATAAGAAAAAATATTTTCAAGTGATAACGTAGAATTAGTTGAATTGCGGCTGTGTGCATGTGGTATACTGAAGCCTTATTAGCAAATTAGCTGGCTAGCTCGCTACACAGGTGTGCTAGCTAATCATTAAATAGTTCGTTATCACTTTAGCTAGCAAGCTAGCTAGCAATTATTATAGTAGAAGCGAACTGTTTCCTTATTAGCAAGCAACCTGGCTAGCTCACTACACTGTTGGTCTAGCTAATCATTGAATGGTTCGTTATCACTTTAGCTAGTAAGCTAGCTAGCGATTATTATAGTAGAAGCAAACTGTTACCTTATTAGCAAGCACGCTGGCTAGCTCGCTACACTGGTGTGCTAGCTAATCATTAAACGGTTCATTATCACTTTAGCTAGTAAGCTAGCTAGCGATCATTATAGTAGAGGCGAACTGTTGCCTTATTAGCAAGCTAGCTGGCTAACCTACTACACTGATGTGCCAGCTAATCATTAAACGGTTCATTATCACTTTAGCTAGCAAGCTAGCTAGTGATTATTATAGTAGAAGCGAACTGTTACCTTATTAGCAAGCAAGCTGGCTAGCTCGCTACACTTGTGTGCTAGTTAATCATTAAACCGTTCGTTATCACTTTGGCAAGCTAGCTAGCGATCATTATAGTAGAAGCGAACTGTTGCCTTACTGGCAAACGAGCTAGCTGTTACTTCAGTACAAGCGAACGATTGTATAATGTCCGCTAATGTCTGTACCATTGCTCTTAAATGATATGAATTGGCTTATTTATTTTCAAGAATACTTCTTATTACACAAATCACTTGGATGACTGAATATGCGACGAAAGTCAACGGGGTGGGGGGACCAGATTATACACACCGGTGAAGCTTCTTTCCTTTTGAAGGTGGTCAGTTTGTCATGCAAGCACTCTGCTGCAGTGCTGGCTCCCCCGTGCGTTGCGGCGGCGTAGCTACAGTGACGCAGAGAGAGATCTGCCACCCGCAGCAGAAACTGCTCTCACAAACATTATTGCCAAATCTCTAACCGGTAGATACTTTTCTGCTGCCGCACGGTATATACTGTCATACTGCCCAGCCCTATATACTGGTATGTTTGTGTGAGGGAGTGTGTTTATGGGAGTGTACTTGTATGGGTTTGCGGCTTTGTGCATATATGTATGTTTACGTGTGCTTGAAGTCCTTGCTGGCAGTATGTTGATTGTTCTGTACTCTCTTCCTGTCTGTGACATCATCAGAGTCATCGTTCCATCGCAGGACGTCCTCTTGGATAGCCAAATTTTGTGAGTCAGAACTCAGAGAAGCAGGTGGCGGTTAGCTGCACAGTGTGGCCTCCCCCCCACCAGGGGGAGGGGGATTGTTTTTTATCCTCTGTCCTTCCTCTACCACCCCCCCATACCACACTCCTGCAGTCTGCTTCACCAGAGATCAAAGGTCAAATCCCACACATTCCCCCTTCAGGCCACTGCACACTGGATCCAGTTTAAAGTGCGTGTACAGTTTCTGCACGACTCTCCAGGAAATGGGAGAGAGTGCCTCCCTTTATCTCTCTAATGCCCGCCGAGCTGCGGAATGAAACGGGCTCTATAGGGTTCCGCAACCAGGGCGATTCCATTTCAGGATTTCGCCCCAACTTCTGCTCTGTTATTTAAGTGGCTCCAGTTGTAGCTAATCCAGGGGCGGGAAGTAAAAGTCCTGTCATGTTTTCCCTCCACCCCTGAATTCAGTTAAATGACTTGATTTCTACCTGCTGGTGGAAGAATTGTCAGTTCGCAAATCCTGCTGACTGGATCTAAATACTGGAGCGGAATCATTCACTTTCAGAACATGGATTTTCCACCTCTAACTAGGTCAGTCATATCTTTATCTGATTGTTATATAAGCACTAATTACAGAGTAGGATTCAGTGTTTTCTTCAGATCTAGCTGTGCTCAAGTGCTGGAGTGAACTGCTGTAGTTTGTAGAGCTTATGAAAGATAAAACTAAGGTAATTGGTTGGGACAAAAACATGATCGCGGATTAGGACTTCATGACTGGAGTTTCGCTCCCCTCCATTACCATTAAACTGAGCTTTCTGCACCTCAAAGTGTATGAAGTGTGAAATCAGGCACATCCATTGAATAGAGCTGGCCACTCAGTGGTCTAACACTACGCTTCTCCGTGTCCAACTCTCGTTTGACCACAGTATCCCCAAATTACATCAAGTCATTAATCCTTCCAAGCATGATTTAAATAAGAACAACCATCATCCACATTTGGGTTCATCCCAGCTATGAGCAGTAGATGGATTTGGATTGAGGAAGTGTTATGGCTGGTACATTCTGTGTTTGCATCCTGTGCTAGCAGGAGTTACTAGAGAAATTGGATGCTATGGGTCAGGCGTAGCTAACCCTGGTGCTGAAGGGCTATAGTGCCTGCTGATTGTTGTTGTTACTGTGGAATTAATTGATTAATTAACACTGTTGATAACTCAGTTGACTCTGCTCACCTGGCTTGTTAGGTCTAAAATAGATGGTTGAAACAAAAACCAGCACATGCTCTTGTCCACCTCGGGCGAGGATTGGCTCTTTCCCCTGAGTTTTAGTCCAGTGTGCAGTGTCCTGCTAGTGGGAAACTAACTGATAAGGCAGCCTGGAGACAGACAGGCGCTCCTCCAATCAAAGTGCTTATTGTTAACATGCTCTTGAACAATGCTGACAGTGATTGGTCGGTGTTGCTTCGTGCTGATACCAAATTGGGGAACCAGGAAGTGTGTCCGGGACGTTCTCTGGGTTCTTAATGCTGTGATTGGTGGAGCTCCTTGATTAAGTGATGTCACCGCTGTCTTATCACTGTTCGATTGGTGGAGAGGAACTGAACTGAGGGCAGCTCCTGGTTCTTAAACTAGGTTCAGTTCAGCTGGGTTAATGAATGGGTTTGGAGAGGGGAGGGGGCGACTGTTACTGTGTATGAAATGGTGCACTATTTCCCTAGCACACTAGCCACAAGGCCACCATTTGCTATAAATTGCCTGACACTCTAGTCAGTCTGGAGCCAGTTTTCCATGTCATACACAGACCTTCTGGTGTATACTGTATGAACGCCTACATGGTTCTGCAGGAAAGTGTGCATTTCCTCCAGCAGAGGGCTCTGAAGCCCCACCTCTTCCTTACCATAGACATATATACGTAAAAGCAGCATTGACGGTGTTGGCTATAAAACATCCTTGGCTACAATACATTGGCGCGTCCGCCATATTGGATGTGGCAGGTCTGCCCTGTAAAAAAAAAAAAAAAAAAAAATGCTAGTAGACGTGAAAACTAATGTTTACATTTAACTGGTACATACTAACGTTTACATTTAACTGGTTTTGTTGAATAACTTTTGTATTCAATGATTTATTTTAATATAAGTACTAATAATAACGATCATTGAGACAAAAAATGAACTAAGTCTGCAAATAAAAATGTCACTGCAACTGGCAGTGAGTCTGCATTCTTTTCTTTTAGCAGTGAAGCAATAAATTCCATTACAGAAAACTATAGATATTTATTTTACTGCATACAATAACGTGGCCAAACTAAGTAATAAGTGTAACGTTGGTTAAATTGGTGTAGCTTAGAGCTGTAGCAAGCCAGCCAAGTGCCGCTCTTACAACTAAGTTAATGTTACTTTGCTGGCTAGTTAACGTGCACGCAGTTCTTTTTCATAACTATCTTGTAATGGTAGTTTGTAAGTTAGCGAGCCAACATTAACGAACTGCTCCGTTGATTGAGAATTTAGAAATCTCTGTTCAGTTCAAATGTGAATTTCTGTGACTGACTGAGTAGCAAAGTAATGGAGTTGGCTCAATGCTGACATGTAATGGGAATTACCATGAAGGCGCTAACCGAAATGATGTTTGTTTTTTTTTTTTTTTTTTTTAATTAAATGACACAATTCAGATATGTGATGAACAGAATCTTATACTCTTGGTGGTGTCATATGAAAGTTATGAAACGTAAGTAAATTCCAAAGCTAACTCACAAAAACTTGCAATGCTAGCAACAAACCCAAAATTTACTGAACTTGTGTCATAACTTTTGTATGACATGCCCACTCTTGTGAGATCCTCTATCTCCCAGCGTAATACAAATAAGTCATTGATTCCTTAAGATTCAGAAAGGATGAAAACATTTGCGGCATAGTGTGACATTTAATTATCGACTCCTTTGGGAAACCTTCAAAGTGAGACAAAACTTAACTAAACCAATAACAACAGAGTAGTTAGCTCAGGGCTATTTGGGTAAATATGATTGATTTCTTATAAAATCTCAGATTTCATAGACTGCGGCCATGCCAGCCTTCAATTCTGAAAACGGTCAAAATAAGTCTTGCCGAAATGTTGTCTGGAGGCTGGCTTGACTGCGGGAATTCATAGCATTATCCGCACCATTAGCAAATTTAGTTCTCAACGTGATGTTATAGCAGCCAAATGCAACCAAAAACAATTGTTCAGTCTTACGTTTGAAAGGTGTAATTCCCAGGGATCTGGTCTGTATGGTGCAGCAGTGTGTACAGTGAGCCGTCTTTCCAGCCTGCCTCATCCAATATGGCGGCAACATCGGCGCGCGATCTAGCAAGTCAATGCGGAGTCTACGTGTGTATGTCTATGTTCCTCACTGTTTATGGACCCAAAGACGGAAAGTGGAAAAGACCACCCCCCCCAGCCCAATCAATGTTTGACTTTTTGTCCTCCCCTCTCTTTCTCTCTCTCTCCACATCTCTTATTTCATCAACTGCCCTCATACTTTCTCTCCATTCTTTTGTTATTCTTTCATATCCCCCATTGTCTATCACTGTCACCCTCTTCGTCTCTTTGACACTTCTGTAAATCATCCACCACTATTTGCTTCCCTCATTTCCTGTTGCTTTTCTCTCTTCCTTTACCCTGCTGTCCCTCTCCTGCCCTCTCTCCCCCTTCCATCTCTTTCTCATCTGTTTATCACCCTCTCTCCTCTTTGCTCTCGGTCTCACTATTGGACGCCCGCTTTCTTTTCTCTCTACCACTTGTCTCCACTTCTGCTCCTGCCCCCCCGCCTGTCCCCTTCTCTTATTCTGTGGTTTTAGCTTCTTCTTCTTCGGCGGCGGTGGAGCAGCCGTGCTGCAAGGCGCTGTACGACTTCGAGCCTGAGAACGACGGCGAGCTGGGCTTTCACGAGGGCGACGTCATCACACTGACCAGTCAGATCGACGAGAACTGGTACGAGGGCACGCTGCACGGTCAGTCAGGATTCTTCCCCCTCAACTACGTGGAAGTGATCGTCCCCCTGCAGCAGTAAAGAAGATGGAGGAGAGGAGAGGGGGATGAATGGAGGGAGGAGAGAGGGAAGAACGGAGGGGGGGGAGTGTCTTCACCCTCGTCTTCCTCTCTGGCGCTGACGTTGGTGTGGTCAGACATGTCCGTACCTGTACACCTGGGCACTTTTGTTGGCTGGACCTTTTTGAAGAAAGGAGATGGGAGTTTAAGGGTGAACTTGTCACATTCCAGAGCCATTAGGGGAACAAATGACACACTAAGAGTGTTGGTTTATCTATGCACACACGCACATATGCACATCCATACCCACACACACACACACACTCGCTTATCTATATGCACTTGCATGTACACACACAGACTCTTTCCACCTCAACACAGGAACCTACATGCACACGTGCTCGCTCACACTGGCCCTTTTTAACGCATTTGATTTGTGGAATCGCAGCCTCGCTGGTTGCAATAATGAGTGGTTTTGTTGCCACCTGCTGGTCAGGCTCTGACATTGACTGCTCTCAGTGTGCGTGTAAGGGCGGGTGAAAAAACGTAAAAATATTTCTGGCTGGCCCGCCGGAGGGCGGACGCGCGCTTATGGGCCTTGTACAGGCTGCGTTCTTTCACGGCCTGTTGTACTGTCTGATGTCTCGGCTGTCCGTGTACTGTGTGTGCGTTTCACATGGGTATTTCTGCGGTACGCAGAACTTTGTATGAGAAACTGCGCTTGAGAAAGAAAGTGCACCTGGTTGGATTGTGCTTCAATACCAGGTGTGAGTGCTTTGATTCTCTCTCTCTCTCTCTCTCTCTCTCTCTCCTCTCTTCCCTATATCTTCCTCATTCTGGATAAGATGGATAAGATTGTGTACCCCTGACGTACTCAGTCCCTGTTTTTGTGTGTTTGCCGCATGTTTTTATGTGTGCGTCTCTGCACGTCTGTCTAAATTTCTGAGTGGAGCATCATAAAAGTAGAAAGAAACAGAGTAACTGAGTAATGCGCATCTAATCTGAATGCAGCTCACCAATCAGGCTCTTTCTACAGCCTTCTGGGTCTGAGAGAGTCTCTGTCTTTCTATCCGCCTGCATGTCTCTGCCTTCCTGTCCGTCTCTCTGTCCGTCTGCCTACACTGAAGCCTCTCTTGAAAACACTGCTGGCAGTGGTTCTTGTGGAGCTGTGTGTGTGTGTGTGTGTGTGTTAGCGTGTGTGTGCGTGCGTGCGTGCGTGTGTCATTAGAATATGAGTTGTGGAGGAGGAGGGAGAAACGTGAGTTGTGCAGCCGGCGTGTGGTCATGTGATTGTGGGCTCCCACATGTCCTCCTGCCCTGTAGTTCGGGGTCGAGTTCCTTGACAGATCTGAGCCAAACTAAACCAAACTGGACCAAACGGGGACTGTGAAGGATGCCCTTCTTTTTAATTAAAGATGAGTAGTCATCGGCTGCCTGATTGGTTGTTGAGCATGTAGAACAAATTTGGCTGCTTAGTCTCAGTGGGTCAGCTGCAGTTTGAAATGCAGGTTTATTCCACTGAACTACAACACTGCTGGACCAGCTGTCCACACCTGTGTTGTAAGCATTAGCTGCTCCAGTTGTAATGCAGTTGTGTGGTTTTGAGGGGTTTTCTTTAAAACAAGTTCAACGTTAGCCAGTCTTTCTTTGTGTGAACTGGCTCAACAAACCCTAAACTTGGTATTCGAGATGCTGTAAGTTACCACTGTAGGTTAAAAGAGAGCCACTTTCCTGACATTGAAAACTCTGGCTTTCAGGCTCAACTCCCCTCGCTAACCCTCTAATCTTGTTTTATAGTATAACCCCCCTGGAGTTATTCTAAAGTTTTATCGGGGCCTGCTGCAGTTGACCCTATTGGCTGGGCAGGATTTTAATGGCCTGGGCTTGGTAGAGTGGTCTGTTATCATGGGCACAGTTTTAGGGTCTTCCTAAAGAGAGTGGGCATTAGCTGGTTGGACCAAGTGGGTGTGAGTTGTTCCTTGTTGGTGCTGGTCATGTTACGCATCTCGGCTCGTCTCTGGTGATGGCTGTGTGGCTCCTGTAGTTGTTGGTCATGTGACGTGTTTCAACCTATCTCTGTTTGGTGATTATGGTTGTTGTTGGTCATTTGACAAGTCTTAACCTATCTGCAGGTGGGGTTTGGGCCAGTAGGTTTGCAGGTGGTCTTGTGACATGTCTCATTGTGCCTCTTGAGGGGGCTGTATGTTGCTATAGTTGTTGGTCATGTGATGCGTTCCAGCTCCTCTCTGTGCGGTTGCCATGGTTGCTATTCCTCATGATGTATCTAGGCCTCCCTCTGTTCACTTGCCGATGGTCATGTGGCATGTATCCGACTATCTCATTGGGCTCATCACAATCGTTTGTTTTTCACAACTTTTCTTCCTACTTCATGCCTGATTCAGAAATCTATCTTGACCCACTGGCGTTAAGGAGATTCCTGTTCTTTAAATGAGTTGATGGACAAGGAATCGGCGGTTATCCAAAGATATGCTTAGAAAGGAAAGACAAGACCATCCTTTGCAGACTATTTTTTTGTTTCGTAATGCATGACATGTAAATGATAGACCCGTTAATAAAACTCTTCGCCATATATCCGTCACTACCTGTAACCGTCGGTAACTGAAGCCAACTCACGTCTTTTCCCGCTTCTGTCTTCACTTCCTTCTTTTACTTGTTTTGGTCATACTTTACAGTATAGTACACAAAATGAGTTAGTTCCTCATTTGTTCCTTGGTTGACTAATCATTGGCTAGCTACTCCATCAAATCTGATTTTGGAGTTACAAAAGAACAGCCCATAAATAACAGTTTACTTGCAGAGCGTTCTACACTCTTACCTCATTTGTTTCTTAATTAGCTAATCATTACCTACTCAATACAATTTGATTTGGAGTTACTGTAGAACTACATGCTAACTAATGGTTTACTAGCGGTTGGTTCCTTATTCGTTCCTCTTTTGTTTCATGGAAACGACTCAAAATATAGTGTATCTTATTGTAAAGTGTTACCCTTTCTTCTTGTCTTCTTCATGTGTGGAGCTAGAAGTAAGAAAAGGTCATTAGGAAAGGAAGAAAGGCAGTGAACTACATACGGTACTTATGGAATGAGCCAATTGTTTTTCCCCCATTGGTCTGCAGGCAGACTGTATATTTTGACACCAGACTTTGTTGCATGAAAACAAACACATGCAAATATGCAAGTACACGATCATATGCATGAGCATGCCCGTGAAGATGCACGTACTCATGCGCAGCAGGCTCGCGCGTGTTTTGGTCGACTAGGCATGCACTCGCTTGCGGACTTCTATGGCAAGCCGAATGTGGATTAATTCCATATTCTTGATATCCAGTTGCCCCCCCAGTGCCACCAGTGAGCAACATGTGCAACAGTAAGGTTTTGAAAGAGACACGTGCAGTAAAAACGCAACTTATGCAATCATATAAAAAGGTTTTATGTCTGAACTAGTGAATGAAAATGAACGAATACTCGGGAGCGAATCGATTATTTGAAAATGCTTCGTTCGGCTAGTGAGGCAAAAATGCCGAACGTGTTGCGAAAAAAGCAACTAGTGTGGAAATGCTAACTGGATAATGGCATATGGAATAAATCTTAATTCGGTATGCCTTGGTTTTCTCCTCCATATACACTAACACACACATACACAGGCACACTGGGCTGAGCTGTGATCACGGTCAGCCTGCACGTCCCTCTCACCCCCGTCAACCTTTCCCCCACGGCTACACCGCTCAGCTTAGCGCCAAAAACCTTTAACTAAAACTTTTTTGTAAACAAAAACGATTAACCTTTTAGTGTTTTTGTACAAAATGTAATGTTTACATGCTTTATACCTTTACCTTCGTTCTAATTATTAACTCTCGGAGAAGTACTTTCATTACTGCGGCTTTTGGGAAGTGGTGGTGTGGGTGCCGTGATAACGGGGGGGTGGGGGCAGTATGGTAGCATGAAATATGTGTTATCTCCTCGGAACCCGAGAGGCTAAGAGCTAATCAGATAAACCCAAAACGCCTCCCGCTCTAGCTAATTGCTATGGTTATGCGAGGCTGTGCAGCACTACGTTTAATCTTCGTCTGCATGGTAACTTCTGTTCAGACTTCAAGTGCGTTTACACAAGCCATTGATACACTACATATTCTGAAGGGCTTATCTTGGTATCATAGAGAAGAAAAGGAAAAAAAAAACGGAATCTTTTGATACTACAATAAAGCATTATGCTGTTATGCTTAATAGTGTTATTTTTAATATTAAAAGTGCATATTGAAAGAAAGACCTTTTTCTATAAATGAATTGTACCTTGCATGTAACATTACACTCCAACGTATAATCCTGTTACTGTGGTTGGGTGTATGCATTATTTTTGTGGTAGCTGTTCTTTTATTTTTGTGCCTCTTTTGCTTGAGATATGAATTAATGTAAGATTACTGCTATATTATGACATGTATGATTGCCTTCTTTTATTAATGTGTGTTTAGTGTGCCTTGTTGCCTCCATTGTTTTTCACCTTTAAATAAATAACATCATGGACAACGTTATTCTGGTGTTACTTGTGTCTGTTTTTGTCTGCAATTGCCTCATGGGTTGAGAGGTGGTCCTTCCTTTCTTCATGTATCTACAACCTCCACCTTACACCATTCCGTCTCTGGGCCCGACACCGTATCGGCTAGGTCGTCATAGCTGTGCTGAAAGATTTGCCTGATGTTTGATACAAGGCGCTAGGCAACATTAATTTTGGGCAGGGATCACGGTCTGAAGAATTGCGGGTTTTCCTGGGGGTCAGGTATGAAGTTTGGCCAATCAGAAACACTAATTGTTCAGTTTATTAGTATAATTTTTGGGCGTAAAGGAAACCAATGCTGGCTTTTGATTTGAGGTCAAGATCTGCCGATCCTGGTTTAGGAGGGCAGCAAAATTCTCTGCTAGGGCCCTGTTGGTCAGAAAACGATGACAGGTTTCCATTCTATGAAGTTCAGTTGTGGTCGTGTAGTCCAGTGTTTCCCAACCCTGTTCCTGGAGTACCCCTGCCCTGCATATTTCAGATGTCTCCTTGATTTAACGCATCCAGATCAGGTCATTAAGTACTCCACTAATGAGCTGATCAGCTAAGTCAGGTGTGTTAAATTTGGGAGACCTCTGAAATATGCAGGGCAGGGGTACTCCAGGAATAGGGTTGGGAAACACTGGTGTAGTCTAACCTTGATTGGTGGACTGATGTGCTAGCACGCAACAAGGTTGTGTGAAAATGCTGGTATAATTCTCTGCTTCACTTGTCTTCCAGTCCTTTGCAGTGAATTTCTGACAGCATTTGAAGAGTTTGTAATGCTGGCAAGGGAAAGAAGGTATTGTTTGCCCGTTGTAAAGAGGTTATTCAGTGTTTACAGATATACCCTATTCTTTGGTGTGCTGCAGCCCTCAGTCTGTATGATTGGGGCAAATGCGTAGAATACGTGCGCCTCTCTGCCAGGTATCATCAAACTTTATGTAAATGACTTATGTTTGCCTGCTGAGGCTACACCACTTTTCTTGCAATTGGTGAATTGGTACCCAAGTCTCAGTCAAGGAGAGCAGGTATTTTATTGCGTCTACGAGATACATGCACCAGTTCCTTTTTTGCAGTCGCGTGCAAGAAACGTATTTACTATAATTAAACCACTCGCTATCCTTAATAGCTATGTCATAAAGTTTCTCGGTAAGATTACTGGTAACTTGTTTGGACTTTTCTCGGTGTATCGCGGTTCGAAAGTGCAGCAAGCAGGCGTTTTTGTCAACATTGGAATTGCCTGCTATTAGTTGCTGTTAAGTAATCTGCATTTTATTATGCATGTGGAAGTGTACACTCGTGAGTACCTACAGTATGCTATTTATTTTTGGAATGGCCCTACTGAAGTCAGTTGTCTCACCACTCATTTCTGGGTTGTGCACATCAGTGATTATCTGTTCAGTTATCCCCTAAACTTTAATTCTCACTTGAATTTCACCTGATATGGGTTCAAAATTAGAAGGGGGAAAAAAAACATTTTTCATTTTGTAGGACAATGCCGCACGCATATTTAGTATCTGCTGGTTGCAGCGCTTCACTGAAGCTACATCACACCTGCATTGAGTGAAATACTCAAACCCGGGACGTCGTGTTTTTATGGCTGCAGCATTACTTCAATTACAAAATATCAAGATCTTGTGCGTCATCTACCTGTAATAAAGCAAGACATTGGGGATTTTAGGGAGCCTTGGCGCTCAGTAGAATTGAAAATGGGCCCGGTGTTGCCCAGGTTTGAATTACAGCACCATTTGACGAACGCACACGGCATTGCAGAGTTGAGTTTCAGAGTCGGATATAAGCTCATTTTCGGTCTTAGTCTTTTTTAGGTGAGGAGAGACTGATTTGAATTGCAATGTGAAGAAAGCACATCCAGATGCGCTTGAACACATGCAGTTCATTATCAACCAATATAGCCAGTCTGGTCCGTATGCATAGGCATTGGAATTTTTATGTACAAAGGTGAAGTTTGTCCATCGCTTAACTTCAGATTTGAAATACTGTCGCCATCGTCGCGTGATCATATCGTAGGCTATGGAAATACAAGCGGCGAGGGACTTTTCTGGCTTTATGTCAAGTGAGCAGCACCCGGACCAATCAGCGATCACTGTGGGCGTGAACTCGTAGTAAACACCTGCATAGATTGGCAAGCACGTTCAATTGGAGTGATTCTCGCGGGCAGGAAAAATATGTATTTCTGATCATGAGTTTTTTCATCATTCGCGGACAGCAGTGGACGGAAATGTTACCATAGGCAGATAAAGCTACTGCGTTAAGGAAGCGACAATTTAATGAAGGGGACAGTATTTTAACAAGCTCATTGTTCGGGTTCCCTGGTGCGCTTCACTGCTAATGCCTGGTACTCATTCTTGCGTTTCTTAGAATTTAGGTAATGGTTTGATCTCAGCCGCAGATTGCCATTTTCAATCACGTGTTTTAATCAAATTAACCACTGACAATCAGTCTTGTATTTTGCGCGTGAAACGGAAACAAATACATTTTATTTACTTAACAGTCAAGGCGATTCTTTGTCAGTGGGAAAGGCGAGGCATTTTCACTGTCACTTTAGCCTGTAGTTCAGACTGGCTTCCCTTTGTCCCGCTGCTCCCGAGTTTGCGGCTCTTCATGGCGGCTATGACATCCACCAAACGAGCCGGTCGACCGCGATCGCAGCTCCCCCCTTGTTACCACGAGGGCTATCTGGAGAAGAGGGCATCAAAGGAAAAGGTAACTCAGTGCTATCCCTCCTCTTTCTCTTGGAAAACATTTTGTAAATCACCTTGTAGCTATCGCCAATATAAATCGCTCGCACAACGGCACCTTTCAAGTCAGGTGCCGCTAACACCCTGGCACTGGATGGAGTAATGTACAGCATGCTGAATGAAACTGCCGGTAGTATCACGACAAATGCCTTTTCACTGTGCACAAATGTAGACTGCTCGCACGCTGAAACCAATGCTTATCTTCGCTGAACTTGAATGAATATCTCCGTTGTGTCTACTTCGAGGAAACGAGCATGGATCCGTTGCTTGTCAATGTATTCTGCACTTGGCTGATTGGAAAGACAGGGTGCCTATTCAACGTGGAGTGAACGTTTTGCCCTGTACTGGAACAATAATTCTTTGTCCTGGCGTCAAGATCTCAATGGATCATTTTCCTGCCTTAGTTGTGTGCGAATAGTGTTGATTTGGAGTGACAGTAAACCGCCATCAATACACTGCATTAGAGTGTACTGAGCGTCTATATCGGCTGTGTCATTTCAGACAAGACAATAGTGTCCCACTGTCAAACCATCCGAGGCTCGGCGTGTAATCATGCGCTGAAGTGTGATTTATTAACTTGCTGTTTAAAACTGAAACCTAGTTCTGTGCTTTAACAAATTTTGGCCGCCCTTGCATTAATTTGCCATGTACACAACACGCATTTTACGCAATCGCATCCAGAGTCAGCCAATGTAGCGCTTCACACAGAGTTAACCTTTACGTTAATGGATTCCAACTGTCAAGAACCATGACTGCAGTGTTAATGACCCGCATTTTAGTTCTCAAAAGCCTTTATCATTTCCTGTGTTTATCATCTCTTCGATGCATAGAAATTTCAGTGCATTGAGGCCGCACAGAAATCTGAAGTTGAGGAAATGCTTTACTGTAGATGTATACTGTACTTTTATAAAATGGTATGGGTGAAATGAGGGGAAGAGTTGAGCAGAGAACTATTTGCGTAATTTAATAATTTGGATCATCATCAGAATTAATGCATCTGCTCAGCAGTTAAAGTCTCATCGAGACCAACTGCCCCTTCTGCCAGTGCGTTTATCAGAAGCGCTGTTAATAATTCTCCATTACCGCGCGTACATCAATTTGCATCACATAACCGCATGCAGTTTTATCTCTCCCTGATATCAGCTTTGTCCCTTGTGCGTTGGTTCATTTTGTTTTAGTTGATGCTGATTTAGCTCGGATGAGATTTAATTTTGGGAGTAGAGGAGTGCGTTTTCCCTTGCCTGTCCTTAAGGGGGTGGGGGGTATCTATTATGGATTTGGCTGTAGTTTTGGTTGCCGTGGAGTTTGAGACCATGAATTTCAAAAATTTGAAATGCACTCCAACAGGAAAAATGGCACTTTTTATGATTATAATTTATTTACACATACAAGGAAGGGGAGCTAATTTCACAGTCCCCCTGGAGGTAATTGAACAGCTGTTTTTGAGGGAAAAAAAGGGGTGCATTTGGCTAGCTGCTGGGGAGGGGTTACAGGGTATGGGGGTGCTCCCAGGAGAAATTGCAGTATAAAGAACAAAGAGGGTGGGAGAGTGGGCAGGGCAACAAAAATTTGAATTTTAAGAAACCCCCACTGCCTCCCTCCCGTCCCATCCCGTCCCATCCTCTGTCCTGCTGTAAAATGGGTCGATCAGGTTTGGGGTTCAGTGCCAACTTCTGTTAATTACAGCATGAGGGTGATTTTTTTTTTTTCCTTTTTTTTCTTCTTTAATTGGAGTCTTGCATGTTTGATGCAGTCATCAGTGACAGCTGAGGACTGCAGTAGTCTGGACAGCAAAAACGTACATAAAGTATATATTGCTGCACAGACATTTCATTCTGCCGGGATATATACAATATGTGAGTGGGTGTATGTTCAGCTGTTTGTAAAATGAAGGCTGCTGAATTAAGACTGTTGAAAATCAGTAAATGCACACTTTGAAATAAGCTTGTCATGTACTGCGCATATGGACTGATGCAGCAACACAGACCTTACAGGAATGGAGCTGTCCACATCTGGCTTGGGGAATGAGAATTTGTGGGGGAGGTGTTGTTGATAATGAGTCGAACACTCAGATCAGCTGGGCCAAAGAGAGAATGTCCCTCGTTATCGTTGCCATAGTGAGGGCAGAGGGGCGACACGAGCTGCCGTGGACTGGGCTCCTGTAGGTCCTTGTGATCAGACTGTTGTTATGGTTAAAAAAAAAAAAAAAAAAAAAAAAAAAAAAAAAAAGGTAAGGTCAAGCAGTCTGTGGTGAAATTGTCACCCATCTACTAAGTTCTATGGGACCCTATACACCAGGAGATGGTGGCTCTAGTCCTGGAGGACCAGAGCTGTCTGCTCACTGTTCTGTCTGAAACCCATGGCTGCATGGCTGGATTGATTTTTAATTAATTTGGTTTTCATGGCCGCAGTCGGCCATGTACTTAAGAGCACTGAGTTTTACCTTTCAGAATGTTCAACAATTCATCCTCAGATTTAATCATCCATTAAAATGCGGAGGTCAAGCTGGGATGGAACAAAACTGATAATTAGCACTGGCACTCCGGGAACAGGATTGCCCATCCCTGCTATACAGAGGTTTTCTAAGTATTTGGAAAGCGATGTGATTTTAAGGGGATGTAGTTTTCACATGTCACTGCATAAGGATGTAGTGTGCATATACCCTCTGATTAATTGTGCCGACTCCCACCTTCAATTTGAGGAGACTTGCATCCATGTTAGCATTGCTGCCTCGCTGGAAGAAGGATGTGGGTTCAAATCTGGCCTGGGGCCTTTCTGTGCGGAGTTTGCATGTTCTCCACGTGTTTGTGTGGGTTTTCTCCGGGCATTCCGGTTTCCTCCCGCACTCCGAAGGCAAGCATGCTATGGGTTAGTCGGAGTCTCTAGATTGCATGTGTGAGTTAATGATGTGTCTGTCCTGCAATGGTTTGGTGAGCTGTCCAGGGTGTGTTCCTGCCTTTCACCCGTAGTTGGCTGGGATAGGCTCCAGCTCCCCTGTATCTTTGAGGAAGAAGCGATTTAGATAGTGGATGGATGGATGATGTAAACATCTGCAGGAATTGCAGCCTTTTACAATGGTTTCCATCCAAAAATTAATGGCACTCACAGGATGCAGTGTCTGGGGAAACTGCTGGGTTTTAGGTGTATTTTTATTGTGACCTGGAATGAATGTGGAATATAGCCCTCTGAAAATATTGTTAAATAATACATATTTCCATGATATTGCTGCTCTTCAAAAATGTTTGAACTGTATAAAATTGTCAGATACTGCCGTTTATAGGCCTATTGCGTATATGGTCAGGTCTATAAATAGTGGGACATTGCGACAAGGATATCGCTATTATAGCTGTCCTTAGCTGCTGCTTAAATTTGATTTTATTTGCATTTAGATGAAGGAAACTGTGTAGGAATTGGAGCATTTCTTATCTGTATGTTATTAGTTTGTCAATATTTGATCTGCGAGTAAGCGCATGAAAGGTCAAGACTTGATTTCAAGTGTAGCATTTGAATCGGTTGCTGTTAATTTTCAGTATGAAGCCCAAACAGCTATCACTGTATTTAAAACGAGCTAGCATTAGGCTGAAAAATTGGAACACACCCCTATAGTGAAATGGCAAAAATTCATTGCGGCCAAATCAACCATTTGGAACATTCTTAAAAAGAATGTAAGCTCTGTTGAGGTCAGTAACACAAAAAGGCCCAGAAGACCAATACTGTCTAATAAACCTCTTGAATTAGTTGGCCAGAACAAGAACACCCTCCCGGCAGCAGATGTATGTGTGTCAAGGTCAGCAACCAAGAGAAGACTTCACCACAATAAATACAGTGACTTTACTTGAAGATGTAAACCATTGGTAAGCCTCTAAATGCGGGAGTTTGCCAAAATGTATAAAAAATAAGCATGGATTTAGAATATCATCCTATGAGCAGATGAGACAAAGATCAATTTGTACAAGGCTGATGGAAAGAGAACTTTATCTGGAGAACATAAGGAACTGCTATTGATCAAAAGCATAACACTTCATCTATGAAGTGTGGCCATGTGTCGGCATGTATGGCCGCTGAAGGAGCTGATACCCTTATATTTACTGATGATGAGACTGCTGCCGAAAGAGGAAAAAATTAATTCTGAATTGTGTTGGGCAACAGTATCTGCTCAGTTTCAGCCGAAAGCTGCAAGACTCATTGAACAGCGCCTCACAGTGCAGATGGTCAATGACCCGAGGCATTCTGGGAATGCAACTCAAGACTGTTTTTTGGGCTATGAAGTGGGATGTTTTATATGAGCCATGTCAATCACCTGACCTGTCCAACTGAGCATGAATTTCCCTCACTGAAGGCAAAATGGCCCAGCAACAAAGCAGGAGCTGTAGACAGCTGCTCTGAAGCCCTGACAGAGCATCACCAGGGAAGGAGCCCAGCGTCTGGTGATATCAGTAGGCTCCAGGGTTCAGGCAGTCATTGACTGCAAAGAGATTGCAACTTGGTATTAAAAATAGCAATTTCATTTATTACGGTTAGTTTTTCCGTGATTTTTTTTATTATTTTTATTTTGGATGGAGCAATGTATCAACCTGGTTTTAATCCCTTCATGTTCAGTAATGATGTTTTGACAAAACCTTCAAATGAAGTAGAAGGTCCACTCTTGAAGCCCATCTTGATTTTCATTTCAAATCCATTGTGGTGGCACAGAGCCAAACTGATATATCGTCACCCTATTAAAATAATGGCCCAAGTCATTTTTTTTCAAGTTTTTGGGAAAACACAAAAAACTTCACCAAATGCAGATCATATGATATTTATTAATCATTTGAAACTTTCATCAAAAAATGACTTAGGCCATTATTTTAATAGGGTGACGATATTCTGTCTCTGCGTAAATGCTTATGGACTTGATTAATATGGCTACTGCTTGCAAAAATCGAGTACTCCGGATATGGTGCTAGTGTATAACTGCCAATATTTTTAAAATAGGGTCACATATTGTATGTACGCAGTATTGTAAATTAGGCTTTTCCTTTCCTGTAGGAGAAATAATTCACTCAAGGCAGTGTTTGTCTAATGAGTTCCTCTCACTTTGTTCCAACATCCTAAATTGTCTGCTGATTTAAATTGGATTACAAAATTGCTGCAGGGAATTTGGCTTTGTAGTAAGTTAATTTAGCCCTTGGGGCTCACAGGCCTCGATACTCATCCATACACTTTATACATGACAGTATTGTACGGCTTGTTTTTGTTAATCAAAAGGTGAACTCACTCTCAGGTGGTGGATGCGAATTCCCTTGAGATATTTTCACATTTGTAGGCCTACGATTCTGTCCGACGTGAGAGGAACTTCCGGCGCAGAGAAGATCTCCTCCGGGAAAGTGACGAGTGGCTGCTCGTTTTATGTGGCACACAATAAAATGTCATGGAGTAATACTAATAAAAGTACAATGAGGAATGATCTCTGCAGACTGTATTTTACAATTGCCCTCATGCAGCTCCGATCGAGGCGGTGGGGACTCATCCGTGTCCCCGCCACCTCGCATTCCCACGATGGAGGGGGAGCCCTGCTGCCACACGCTCCTCGAACGGTGAAAGCTGGAGGTTCGAGTCTGGTTGGCCTCCACTGATCCGTGCGCTGCTGCGCCTGAGCGCCGCAACCCGTTTTTTGGTGGCGATCTTAAAATCGGACCACTTGTTCTTAGCTACATGTAATTAAAGCATTTGGATTGTCAGTTATGTAGGCTACATAACATGAAATATCATGGATCTATACATTGAATTAATAAATGAATTAAATCAAACCTCTGCTGCACTCCGGTTTTCCACCCCAACAGTGTTTACCGCAGCAGCAATAGTTGAAAACCTATCATGTTGCGACTTGTTTAAAAGAGCTCCCGCATGGGAGCTCTTTTAAACAAGTCGCCACATGATAGGTTTCCGACAGCACAAGGTAATTAAATTTATACTTATTTATTTATTTCAGCACTCTAAGGGTTCTAAAGTGTTCTAAAGTTAGCACACTTACAATAAAAAATTCTAGTAAGGGGACCCTTTTACTTTGCCAAGATACATTATAACTAACCATGGACTCATCGGTTTTCACTGTGCTCTATCACCTCTACATCGCAAATTCGGTCAGGGTCATTACATAGCCCTAAATAAGAAATAAAAAAACTGCTTTCTCGCTTGTAGGTTTCACAAAAAAAAATTTTATTTACAACCTCTTAAAAATACATCCTCACTTTATTACTGAACAAAAAAAAAAATCTAGAACATCTCCTCTCAGTGCATAGTGATGGTGACATTTATGCCCAGGTCGCCGTTCTCAGCGAAAAGCTGCGCAACGGACATGTCGAACACCATGCAGTCGCAGTTCACGATGGCGTCGGCCACACCCTCGTGTATGGAGCGGGGCGTGGCCTCCCAGGTGAGCCGGCGCTGGTGGCCGTGGAGCTCGAGGCAGTAGGTGAAGCGCTCAGCCTGCTTGCGCGTGCCGATGAGCTGCATGATGGCGAAGAATTGGTGGCGGTCCTCGCACCGCTGCTTCTCCAGGAGCAGCACGAAGTGGAAGCCGAAGCACGACTGGATCGTTACCCAGTTTACCGCGCCCGGCAGGTCGATGTCCGTGGCCAGGAAGGAGATGTCCTCGCCCTGCAGCATGGTGACGGACTTGTGTCGGTGCAGTATGTGGGGCACGACGGCGTCCAGCGAGCCCCGCCACATGCACAAGGTGCCGGCGCAGGGGCAGGGGCAGGATTTCGGCCTGAACTCGCACAGCTCCTCATGCTCGGCCTGCTTTGCGTGCGGCAGCCTCACCTCGCAGCCCGACGAGGCGTACTTGCAGGGGGGAAACACCAACCTGGCCACCTTCTCCATAGCCAGGTTGCGGATGGAGCCCAGCGGGCCTCGGCAGGTGGGGCACAGGGTCAGCCTGGGTCGGCAGTTGCTGCACACCAGGTGGCCGCTCTGGCACTGCAGGATGGGCGGCAGCACGAAGTCGAAGCAGACGGGGCACTCGAACAGGCTGGCCAGGTCGCTGTTGGAGGCCCAGGTGTCCGACAAGGCTGGGCCTCGCTGGGGAGGGGCGCTCCTGGATGCTCCTGTGGGCAGCGCTGCGGCAGTGTGACGACTCATTTCTGCATGGGGGGGGGCGGTGTGGCCAGAGTAATGACCAAAGAAAACATATTCATACAAGGGGAGAGCAGCTGTTGGATGGAACCCAAAGCCATTTTTCTGGCACAGTCAAAACTAAAGCTGTGTTCGAAATCGCCCCCATCACGGATATAGTGCACTATATAGTGTGTCCGCCATTTTGTAGTGTAGTTCGAATTCTTTTCATCCACTATATAGTGGACTATAAAATACCCATAATGCACAGCGGAATCGAGTGAGCAAGCGATGTACACTACATTGTAGTGCCATATACCCCAATGCACTGCGGGCGTGTTTTTCTGCAGAAGAAGAGTGTGAAGAGCGAGATGGCTCCGCCCTGCAGAAATACATTCTCCAATGTTCCGTAAAGCAGCTTTCACACGCGAACGAATTTTTTCGCCCGACGAGATTACATTCAAGGTCAATACAAAAGATGCGAATACACGCCAAAGCGTGTATTCGCGTCTTTGCATTGACTTTGAATGTAATCTGTCGTGCGAAAAATTTGTTTCGCATCCGGTGTGAAAGCGGATTAAGTGTCCGGTTTGTTTGCATGATGCTCGGTGCGTCAGCTTACATCACAGAAATATCCAGCGCATTTGCTGACGCAACCATGTTCAGAAAATTCCAGTGTAGTGTCCGAAATCTCCTTTGGTCATTCCCTATGTAGTGCACTATATCATATAAACGATGTAGGGAATCGGGAGAAAGTGAATGAGTGGACGATTTCAAACACAGCTCATGTCTCCCGCAGTTTGCTGTTCAGCGTATCCATGCCTTTTAATTCAGTGCAAATCTGGGTGACAAACTAAGAACAGATTTTTGCACACATTGGCCCTCATTGATCAAACTTGCGTAGGATCTGGTGTAGATTCTGGTGTAAATATCAGCGTTTGCCAGGGGTCACGTCTGATTTACTAAAAGTGTGTACGTCGCTGATTTCGGTGTAGAACTGGCGTGGCGTTGATAAATCTGGCGTCTGAAACCATCGTAATTTACATGACACGCCCCTATAAATTCTGCCCACTTTACGACATGGACTCTCGAAAGACGGCAAAGACGAAAGAACATCACTGAGAAGGAAATAAAAATGATCACATCCGAGGTGGAGAAAAACAAAATAATTTGATTTGGAAGCCTTTGGAGTGGCATAAAGGGAGCCCAGAAGGCTGCAGTTTGGAAAACTATTGATGCTGTGGAAAAGACCGTTGAGGTGGAAAACTGGAGTGCAGCAGACGTTTGATTTCATTCAATAATAAATCGAAGCGACTATTCGCACATATTTAAGTGCGTCCAAGCACAAAAATTGATCGAAATTCGCATTAGACGCACTTTTAAGTGTGGCCAAGATGCACATTTCTCCATTGCCCGCACTTATTTCAAGTGTGTCCAAAGCTAAACATTTTTTTCTTGGCCAAACTTATTTTAAGCAGTACTTTATAAGCGGCACTAGAATGGTCATCAACTGGCGCACTTATAAGTGTGGCCAAGAAAAAAATTCAGCATTGGCCACACGTATAAGTGCGAATAACATCGGCCTTAATAAATTCAATTTATAGATCCATGATATTTCATGTTATATAGCCTACATAATTGACAATCCAAATGCTTTACATGTAGGTTTAAAAAAAAAAAAAAAAGTGGTCCGATTTTAAGATCGCCACCAAAAAACGGGTTGCGGTGCTCAGGAGCAGCAGCGCATGGACCGGTGGAGGCCAATCAGGCTCAAACCTCCAGCTGTCACCGTTCGAGGAGCGCGTGGCAGCAGGGCTCCCCCTCCATCGTGGGAATGCGAGGCGGCGGGGACACAGATGAGTCCCCGCCGCCTCGATCGGAGCTGCATGAGGGTAATTGTTAAAATACTGTCTGCAGAGATCACTCTCCACTGTACTTTTATTATTATTACTCCATGACATTTTATTGGGTGCCACACAAAATGAGCAGCCACTCATCACTTTCCCCGAGGAGATCTTCTCTGCGCCGAAAGTTCCTCTCACGTCGGACATGAGCTTATTCCTCTAACAATAGAAGATCTGCCATTGTCAAAATGTGATCATGGTCAAAGTGTCCGTAGACTGAGCAACAAAAGAAACACAAGTTAGCTAGTTAGTTAATGTACTCTTATGGTTACTCAATCAAAGTGACCGCAAAACAAAGAAAAGTTTGATGAAACGAGTGTAAATGTGCGAGCGCAAGTAATAAATTTGATTTTCTAAAATAATTTCGCGCAAACTTATTTTCCAGTCTGCTTTTAATTAACTTGTGTTTCTTTTGTTGTTCAGTATATATCTGAGTGGATGAGCATCTGACATGCCACACTGCATATCTGCCAAGCCACGCATTGCGCTTAATCAAATTGATTGTAATTGTCAGCCGTCTGGCCTGACAAGCAGGTTGTCTCAAAATATAAGTTTAAATAATTTCTCAACACAGGTGTCTTAATTATTTATTCATTCGTTTACTAATTTAGCCTCTTTATCTATTTAGCCTATTTATTCATTTTACCAATAAGAGCAACAACAGCATGACGTCCGCATCGCTGCATATGGTTAATTACTCATTTTGACAGCTGCACTCGTTCCTGCATGTTGTTCGCTGGTTTCAAATCTGCGTACGCCTGGTCAGACCTGCCGTGAGATTTTTGCGGACTGTCCGCTCACGTTCAGACTGATAAATGCCAATCCTTGCGAGAGATTTGGCCTACACCCATTTTTTTTTGGTGTACGCACGTTTGATAAATGAGGGCCAGTAAGAATAGGATCACAGTCATTGTGTACAGTGATGGAAAAGGAAAGTGAAGCTTTCTTGCCTTCGTCCGTATGATGATCTCTGATACAGGCTCTCTCCTCTTGAAATGCGGGTCACCCTGAAGAAGAAAGTTCAAACTTAGGATGCGGCAGAAATGAATGCTTGTTATACGTGCACTCAAACAGGCTTGGTATTCAGTGATTGAAAAAAGTGACATTGAAGGCTCTATCAGTGATGTGACGTCACAACTGTTGTCAGTTGAAACGTTCTCAAAACACAAGAGCCGCTAGCCCCTCCCCTTCGGGAGCTTGGAACCTGAACGCGCTTTCGCAATTTTAAGGCCAAAAATACATAACAGTGCAATGTACATGAAAATCTGAACTTGCTGTTCTAGAAACGGCCGTGTACCGCTCGTTGTGATAAATGCCCGGTATCAACAATGACGACCATTGCCAGACGATAAATTTACACCATTAGTGCTAGCCACAACAAGGTATCTGACAAGTATCTTAGCTCGGCATTACAAAATGAGTATTAACAACGTCACATAGATCACCACTTTTAGCTAAACTTATCACGCGATTATACATTCATCGACGAATTTCAACTCAGAGTACTAACCAGAGAAAAAATGTTATTACACGAACACGGACTCTGGTTTGATCATACAAAACTGGTAAACTCACTAGCTTGCCAACCGAGACTTAGCAAAAGTTGTTAACTCGCTCCAAAGAGGAAATGGCGATCTCGCTACCGTTTGATTCATTCTGACCAGCATGATCTATGCAAGATAGCCTTACAAAAACAATAGACGAGATTTCCTCAATTTTTCTCGGAATGACAATTTACAATTCACATCCAACCGAGTTAGCACCAGCTCTACTCACCTGTCCAGTAGAAACAAGGCGATCTGGGCATCAGAATTAAAACCATTCCTCCCCATCGTTGGTATGCTTTCCCTATGTTTATTCGGGACTTCGCATAGCTACGATCGCGTTCCTTTTTCCTTGACATGCACTCGTTCGAGCGTCTCTTTCGGTTTAGCTTCCGCCATGCTTCAACCTGCAGCATCGGTAGTGCGTGCCACTGTCAGTTCGTTTCGCTGCCCGCTGAGTCCCACCCACACCCTGCCCTCCGATTCGTTGGAACACGTTTGTTGATGTTTGGGGGGCGGGTAGGTCCACACGAGTTTGTGTATCTCTCTCAGTGCCTACATGGCTGTAGGTGACCTACAGAGACCAGAGTTTTTCACCGCCCACTCATGATACGAGCTGCCAACAGTTAATGAGGAAAGATTTCCTGTACATGACAAATTAGGTTTTGGCGCAGAATCGCTGATACAGCCTTTCGTATATGAAACGTTCCCCGAGACTATTGAAGAAATTCATTTAAAAAAAGTCTGACACATCGACAAAACATTACTTGGGAATGTAAATTTCACGTGCTTGTGGAAATTCTTGTTCTGCAAGCAACATAACCTTATTCTGAATCATAATTTGTAAATGATATCGTTAGGGGCCGGAGAATTCAGCCCATATGAACAACCAGAGGGGAGCCCAAAATAAACCGTCAATATGTATGCAAAGAATACATGCTAAGGAGAGCTGAAATGAGCAACGGTGTCTGCAGTACAGTTTGTGATGTGAACCATGGGGCATTTCATACGATTAATGCATTTAAGTACACGCAGCCTCTGTGACATGGTGCAGTATACTGGTCAATGACAGACCACATTTATGCCTTAATTTAAACCTTGCCAAATTTAGGGCAAATATTCTACTACCAGGCTTATGGAGCTGAACGTCTCCGTATTTTTTCAACGCTCAAATGCTATCGTAGTACAATGTTGCAGACTACCTTGCAGTTCAAATTCGAGTTTGTGCATCAGTAGGTAGCCAGCTAGCTCGCTTCAAGTGTGCCAACGAGCCTTCTTCGGTCAAAGCAGAACGCCTAACCTTAGCAACATTCTGCATCTCCTGAACATCACACGGCAGGGGCGGCGTTAGTCCTGGGCTAATATCCCTCCCTTTAGTCCTGGTTAATTCTAGATGCTTTTCCTTTATTTACACGTTTTCCAATTCAAGAATAATCAAGTGGAAATTGAAGACAGGGCTTCTCTCCCCCATGCGATCTAAAAGCGACAAAATAATGGGCTACATTCAGTACAGAAAAATAACTTAATTATAAGTAGGTCTATGCACCGGCACGCGACGGCATTTCAGAACTCTTCAGCAAATGAAGGTAATTTTGGTGACTAGTACGTGGTTTCGTCCGTTTACATTTTCCAATCAGACAGCTGTCTATTTTTTACAGCGAGTTGCGTGACCGTGCTGCAAAAACAGGTGTGCATACTTTTCGCCGAAATTACATTCATTCGCTGAAGAGTTCTGAAATGCCGTTGCCGAGTGCCGGTGCATAGACCTAATTATAATCAAATTATTTTTCTATACTGAATGTTGCCCATTATTTTGTCGCTTTTAGATCGCATGGGGGAGAGAAGCGGTGTCTTCAATTGCCACTTCATTATTCTTGAATTGGAAAACGTGTCAATAAAGGAAAAAAATCTAGAATTATTGACAATTAGGCCTTGCTAAAGGGAGGGATATTAGCCCCTGAATTTTCAGGTCTAACGCCGCGCCTGTCACACGCTAGTTTTAAAAGCCGTGCTCTCTCACACCGGGCTTCAATACGCGCCCCCTGGGCATTCCTCAGCGCCAGACAGAGAAGGCGGAATGAAGCAGCGTTGGCAGTAGAAATCGTATGCTAACGTTACTGCTGATACACTCTGAGTCTACACGAAGCAGGAGCAGATGTTATTTATAGTTGGTCCGTAGATTCTCAAGCCTTGACAGAAGTCGAGTGGTAACCTGACCTCCGCCATGTCGGCAACGAATACGCAATACGAAAACGCCTCTTGGAGATGGGGAAATTCGGGATTCATTGGGCCTCATTTATCAAACGTGCGTACACCAAAAAATGGGTGTACACCAAATCTCCCGCAAGGATCGACATTTATCAATCTGAACGTGAGCGAACGGTCCGCAAAAATATCACGCCAGGTCTGACCAGGTGTACGCAGATTTGAAATCGGCGAACAACATGCAGGAACGAGGGCAGGGCAGATCTTCTATTGTTAGAGGAATACCTATTGATTTATTCAGTCATAAAATAAAGTATGATAAACGCAGGGATAGAAACTGCTTCCTTAAGACCTCTCCGGTAAACTGGGCAAATAAAACTATAATTTTCAACTGCCGTTATCTTTACAGTGTCTCTGCTCTGAAGTCCACAGTTCCCTGCCATTAAGGCCATTTTTTTTTCACCTCGACTGTCTCTCATGCCAGTAACTACAGCAGTTGTTCATTCAGGGAGTGTCAGTCTATAACTAACCCCAAAACATTTAAAACACTAACTACTTTTTTATTTATAAAGCTGCTTTCACACCGGACGCCAACGATTTTTTTCGCACGACAGATTACATTCAAAGTCAATGCAAAGACGCAAATACACGCGAAACGCGTGTATTCGCGTCTTTGCACTGACTTTGAATGTGATCTGTCGCGCGAAAAATTCGTTTCGCGTCCGGTGTGAAAGCGGCTTTAACCCAAAAAGGTGGGTGTTTGCAGCTATGCAGCCAAACATGAGGCTGTTCATAACATGCGCCAGAATGTGAATTTTTTTTTTTTTTAATTGAACTGTGATCTTAAAGGGGAGCTGAAACAAAAAAGAAGTATACCTGATGCTAATAATGGACAATCAGTATTATTTAGGTACAGTGCTAAAAACCATAGAGCACCAGGAGGGAAAACTATGAACTTTGTTTTGTTACAAGGGTACAGGTTAAGTTCCGCTTGCAGTGATGTCACCCAATATGGTAGGGTCTGTAACTGCCACAACAGTGAATTATAAATCAGTGGTTTCCCAAATAGATTTTTAACAAATCAGCAAGAAAATTACAGTGCATGAGAGGAGGATGTTGTAGACTTGTTGGATAATTGAGTCTATAGTACAGGATTCTGGGACAAAAATGGTGGTAGTTACCCAGGACACTGGGGATTGACTTTGAATTGAAAACTTCCCCATTGAAGTCCATTCAGTTTTGGTGAAATTATTCAATATTTGACTATACTTGTAAATTCTAACATTTGTTTCACTGGACTAATTAGTTTCCAGGGACCAATTTTGAACTCCCCCCAGCCTCTCTCGGAGGAGCATAAAGCAAGATTCTGCATAAATTTCCATGCCTATTCATCGCTTCCCATTTCAATACCAGGCATGTTCACTCTGGTGCCAAAAAGACCCCAGCGTGTGGTGCCAAAAAGCCTCACACTCAAATATGGCTGCCTATTGTTAATTGGTTCCATTAGTGTCACTGCGCAGCTCCCATCGGACTCTATGGACCCGCACAGCAGAGGCTGTCCCCAGTGCTGTGTGGTGACTGCCCTTTATGCTCCAAATGCATAAGCCCCCATTTTCCCTTTTAGCTTCTTTTCTTAACCCTTTGAGCGCCATGGGCAACTATAGTTGCCCGGTGATGTAAGATATCAAAATCAGATGCTGTTGAAAACCTATCATGTGGCAACTTGTTTAAAAGAGCTCCCCTGAGCTCTTTTAAACAAGTTGCCGCATGATAGGTTTTCGACAGCTCAGGATAACTACATTTTTATTTCCTTGAAAATTTATTCAGCACTGTAAGGGTTAATCCTTTTCAAAGTGTGATTGCTTTGCAGCAAGGTATGGCCGATAACATTTTCATATTTGTTTGAACTGTTTGGTTTTACCGTGATTTGCACGGGGTATCAAAACAGAAAACATCTTTTTCTTTTTACAACCGCTTTTAATAGCCCTTTTCTCATCATTATAAAGGTGCATGTGCCTGTTTTTGGCTCTTCTTCTTTCTGTTAAGCTGGTTGAAAATTTATTGTTTGATCATTTTAAACTTAACTTAATTATTCTACGATTTTTTTTTTTTTTTTTTTTAAATGGTTTTATTATATTGGCTACTTGTGTCATTTTGTATATTTTTGGCTGTGAAGGTTCTGTATAAACTCAATTCTTCATTTAATTGACATGAATAGAATCATCTTCATCCTCCTTCTCTCCCCCTCCGTCTCGCAGGTTTTTCGGAGGCTGTGGACGAGCATGTGCGGAAACACGCTCTTTTTCTTCAACAGTCACAAGGACAGTGATGTGAGTGTTGTGTGTCGGCGGAGTGAGCTGGATAAATGGAGAGTGTTGACTGGAGGAAGAGGAGTGTGTGAGATGGGGATACCCTCTGTCTGTGGAGCTCTGCTGTCTACTATTCAGGCTAACTGCAGCTTATATGCAAAAAAACTGTGATAAGCTATATATCAGTCAAGAAATTAGACCTTAACTGGCCACTACTTCCTTCTGCCCTGTGTATGTGTGTGTGTGTGTGTGTGTGTGTGTGTGTGTGTGTGTGTGTGTGTTACAGTATGTCGAGAGGCTGGAGCTCAGTGGGTTCCTCTCGATGGCGGATGACGGGAGTCGAGATCGGAACCTGGAGGCGGCACGTTTCAGTCTGCGGCTGACTGACGGGGAGGTTAAATTGACGGTGAGACCCTGTGCCGTCTCTAGCCCAATACTACCAACTCCACCCCAGCACTGCCGACTGTAGTGCCCGCTGTGCCCTGAACACTGCCTCCCGTCCCCTCAAAACTGCCTCCTCTACCAAAACACTGCCTACTGTACTCCAAACACTGCCTACTGTCCCCTCAAAACTGCCTCCTCTACCCATACACTGCCTACTGTCCCCCCAGAACTGCCTACTCTACCCCAGCACTACCCACTGTACTCTAAACACTGCCTACTCTGCCCCAATGCTGCCTACTGTCCCCTCAAAACTGCCTGCTCTACCCCAGCACTGCCTTCTGTCCACCCACAAAAATTTGTTGACTCTACCCTCATACTGCCTATTGTCCCCCAAAACTGCCTACTCTACCACAACACTGCCTACTCTTTTAAAAAACATCTACTCTATCCTAACACTGTCCATTGTACCCTTAAAAAAACCATCTATTCAAACACAATACTGCTCACTGTCCCTCAGGTCTGACCTAACAGAACAATATTGCTGTATACCACTTTAAACTCTCTGTATGCTAGTGTTATAGTCCTGGCCAGACCTCTCACTGCCTTTTTCTTTCTCTGTTTCTCTCTCTCCATCTCTCCCATCCCCTCCCTCTCTTTCTGCTGCAGGCGCCAAATTTGGAGTCTCGAGAGCTGTGGAAGGGATTCATCTATGCCGTGGTGGAGGTGCGTACTTCTGTCCTCATGTCTGTCTGACAGATCTCCGCATGGAAAAACGGCTTCACCAAAGCTCTGGATAAGCCCTTAAGCAGCAGCCTGTCTTCTCTACAGCCGCCTCAACTCATCTTTACACCAGTCACCTGCGTGATCTGTGTACCTGTCATGTCTTTGAGACCGTTCGCTCCTCTCTGTGATCTGTGCTTCCCGCTCACCTGCAGTGCTGTCGAGTGATGAACAGCCTGCCATGTTCACAAAAAAAATTTGTCAGATTTCACTTATTTTGTTGCCGTGAGTTCTTTTTCTTTCTTTAACCCTCAAAGCGCTGAAATAAACAAATTTATACTTCAAAAAAAATTGTCTTGTCACATGATAGGTTTTCAACAGCACGACTTGTTTAAAACAAGTTGCCACATGATAGGTTTTCAAGAGCTTCGATTTTGATATCTTGCATCGTTGAGCGACAATAGCAGCATTTAGCGCTCTAATGGCTGAAGAGTGTTTTGCTCTTTTTGATGTAAGTGCCTTTCGCAGGTCTGATTTTTGCATTGTTATTCAGCGCATGTTGGTTTGATTTGGCGTAAGCTTATAGAGTTGAAAAGGGCATTGCATTTCATCTGTATTCATGTCTCTCTCTCTCTCTCTCGATCCAACCTCTTCCTTCTCTCTCTCTCGATCCAACCTCTTCCTTCTCTCTCTCTCGATCCAACTTCTTCCTTCTCTCTCTCTCGATCCAACCTCTTCCCTCTCTCTCTCTCGATCCAACCTCTTCCTTCTCTCTCTCTCGATCCAACCTCTTCCTTCTCTCTCTCTCGATCCAACCTCTTCCTTCTCTCTCTCTCGATCCAACCTCTTCCTTCCCTCTCTCTCGATCCAACCTCTTCCTTCTCTCTCTCTCGATCCAACCTCTTCCCTCTCTCTCTCTCTCTCGATCCAACCTCTTCCCTCTCTCTCGATCCAACCTCTTCCCTCTCTCTCTCTCTCTCTCTCTCGATCCAACCTCTTCCCTCTCTCTCTCGATCCTCTCTCTCTCTCTCTCTCTCTCTCTCTCTCTCTCTCTCTCTCTCTCTCTCTCTCTCAATCCAACCTCTTCTCTCTCTCTCTCAATCCAACCTCTTCCCTCTCTCTCTCTCTCAATCCAACCTCTTCCCTCTCCCTCTCTCTCGATCCAACCTCTTCCCCTCCCTCTCTCTCGATCCAACCTCTTCCCTCCCTCAGCTCTCAGTGCCCACCTCCCTGAACCTCCTCCCAGGGCAGCTCCACTTGCTGGGGGAGGTGGTGGAGAGGGAGAGGAGGAGACGAAAAGCAGCCGCCTCACTCCCAGCCGCCCCCACCACCCCCCTGTACCTCCCCCTGCTGGGAGAGATCCCGGCGTGAGTGTCCCGTTCACTCACACTTACACCTAACATTTACCTACAGTTACACCCATTCAACTTAGGGTGACCAGATATCCACAAACCACATGTGGGACAAACGGAATATTTGTGTGGGAGGGACACGTCACCAATGCTGAAAGTTACTCTTAAAATTCTGTTAAACAAGATGACAGAGTCATAACGATCCCCCGCCACAATCAAGGGCTATAACTCTGTTTAAAAAAAAAAAAAAAAAAGTTTCAACATCCATTTTTGAACTCAAGGTAGATAATGAGTAGCTTATTAAGCACACAAAATGTCATGTATCTAGGTATAATAGTTTCAGAGAAATCTTATCTCCTCTGTGGCCCGGACAGACAGACGGACGAATGGTCCTCAATCCTGTATCCCCCGTCGCACATCCCATTGGGGGATAATGAACATTGTGATTTTGTCCCTTGGTTTGTTACGTTTCTATGCTTTGTTTTGTATCTGATTCAGTATCACACAACAGACTTTGCTCTTATTAGGGCTGAAGTACATTTAATTTAAATACATTTAGCTGTACACATGGGCAACCTTGCATGAAAACTTTGGCCGTTTTAATTGAAAAGGTTCACAATAAAAATAAATGTTGTAATATTTTTCTATCTCCGTAACAAAAGACAATAATTGCAGCAGAAAGGATTACTGTCCTTAACTAAAACTAAAGTAGTTCTATACGAAGTCAAGGCTGCGGTGGGAGAGGTGTTATGATAATGAATTTAAGTGCTCTACTATAGGCTACATTAAAAGCAGTCAATAAAGAATTGGTTTTAATTTGCAAGTAACACAATTGAAATGTTTGAAGTTATCGTATTTAAATATTAAGATGTGTTTAATTTAGAATGTTAATCCATGCATCTAATTACAGCAAAGACACACAATCCACCTTGAAGGGGAATTTTCATGGCAGAGAAAGCATAGCAAATTTAGGGAGGACAAAAAATTTTTTCAATTTTTTCTGGCCAGTTTTTTTCAAAGTTTTCACTGGTGTAAATTGGTAGTTTTACTTTATATTATGATTAATCATCGCTGTTCTTTCCAAAGACAAATTATTTACTCGAGCGCAGAACTCATGGTATAGGCCTAGTTCAGTTCAGTTTTTTTTATTTTTATTTTTTTTAAATGTTAATTTTGCTTGCAAGAACTTTGTTTACGAGCTGCAGTGTCTGGCCATTGACACTGGGAAGAAACGTAACATTACCCTTGTAGAATCTCTACTTTAAGCCCAAACGTTAGAATTTGTGGGGACTTATACTGTCAGTTATATTGCAAGCGATCAGCCACGCATGAAAGCTTAAAAATCTCTGATAACCGTTGAGCATCTTGCTGCTATGCATCGGCTGCGTGCCCCTGTGAAGTCCAGTGTAGCCAGTGGGCTGCTGTACTTCAGCCATATTCAATCATCCACTTCTTTGAAGAGTTGATGAATATTTTCCAAACTTTATTATTCTGCAGCTTATCTGTTTCACTTTAAGGCACCAATTGAATATCACATATCATTCATGTTTAACCCATTTAAACCGGGACAGCATGTGCGCATTTTAAGAACGTGTCGTTGCCGACACAGATATGCGCGTAATTTTGAAAGTACCGTAATTACTGTAAGTTTTGCGCAATAGAAAAAAAATTCCAACTGTTCCTGAAAGCTGAGAAGCTGTGCTTCAGCCCAAATACAGGTTACTATGGTAAACATGGCAGCATGATTCTCTGCTGGGATTTTTGCATTAGGCCTTAAAGGGTTAATGTACAAGTTCCAACTGAAAATGAAAATAAGATAAGCATATTTTCAACCTATAACTCCCAAGCTTCGGACCGGTATTAAAAGTAACAGAACTACACATACTACTCTATAAGCGCATGATTTTGGAACAGCATCTAGATGCAATAAAAATGTAGGATAAAAGACAAAAGTGCTGTGCGGACACCTGGTCACCCTAATTCAGCCACAGTGACACATAATGTTTTCTTAAAGCTAATGCCCATTCAGCTACATTTACACCTAACATTTATGCAGAGCGAATACCCATCCAGCTACATTTACACCTTACATTTACCTAGAGATAATCCCCATCCAACTACATTTACACCTAATATTTACCAGGAATCAACTCCCACCTAGCTATATTTAAACCTTACGTTTACTTAAGGCTAATAACCATGCAGTTACATTTACACCTAATATTTACCGGGAATCAATACCCATCCCGCTACATTTACACCTAATGTTTGCCTAGAGCCTAATACCCATTGAGCTATATTTACACCTAATGCTGTATTTCCAGAGAGTCAATACCCATCCTACTACAATTACACCTAACGTTTAGAGTTAATACCCATCCAATTACAATAACCCTAAGGTTTACGTAGTGCTAATACCCTTCCAGCTACATTACAGTCAACTTTTTTCCTAGAGTAAACACCCATCCAGCTAGATTTGGTCATAACATTTACCTCGAGGTAATGACAATCCAGCTACGTTCATACCTAATGTTTACCTAGAATAAGTGCCCATACAGCTACATTTGGTGTACAGTATTTTTCTGTAGGTGTTTCCAGTGCTCAGGTGTACTGTATTTGTACAGGTGTTTCCAGCCAGTGTCCCGTCGGGAAGCAGAGGTGCTCCTCGAGAGGCATCCGGACTGTGGAAACCTGCTCCTGCGGCCGGGACGGGACGGGACCTCCCTCGCCGTCACCACGCGCCAGGACCTCAACGGGTAATGACGCCGGTCTCAGTATTACTGTAAACACCGTAAACCCTTATCACACCGTTATTGCAGTAATACCAGTGATGCCTGTAGAGATTACATCTTAATCTGAGCATAAACTGCCTGCCCTTTCACGTCATAGCAAATGGCTTCTTTCCCTCCTTCCTCTAGACGGTGTAAACACCACCAACCATTTTTATCTCATTTATTGCAGCACTAATAATTATGACTATGAGTATTATAATGTATTATAAACATAAAAATTGTACCTTTTCATAATGGTAAAGTGATAACAGTAATATCACTTTCCTACACATCAGTGTCACCACCTCTGACCTTAATCACTATCATTACTGTAATAAGGAAAATAAATACAAACATTGAAATATAAAAATATAATGAAATATAATACAAACGAGGCATGCTCTTTCAAGAAGTTTGCCTGTGTTCTCTGTCAAGCAGGTTGACACTCTACTGTACTGGGCGAAATGCCTTGTAATGAGATTTTTCCAGTTGAAGTAAAAATGATTTTTTTTTTTAATTTCTCTTTCTCCCTCCCTCCCTCCCTCACTCCCTTCCTTCCTTCCTTCCTTCCCCAGGTCAGTGTTCAGGCATTATCGCGTGTCTCAGCGGCACGAAGGCGGGTATGTCATCGATGTAGAAAACCCGGTAAGTTGTACTCGCACACGTGTGGGGGGGCAGTGGGTATGTATTCAATATGCGTTTGTTTTTGAATACACCCACTGACCCTGTTTTACAGTGTTCGTCGTTCCACCCCCTCCCTGGCCTTCATGTTTCCTTTCCTCTTTCACAGCCTCTCAAACGCACTTCCTCATTGAAACCTGCTTTACCGGAGTTATAAAATGAAAAATAATACAAATTTACTTTAAAAGGGGAAAGAATTGGCAAAAACAGAACTCATTGTGCCTTCCTCTGCGCAATGTACCGCTTAACCGCAAATCTAAGCGTTCAGTTACAGTGATACAACAGGTGTGACTGCTTTTTTTCCCATGGAAAAGAGGAAAGTGACGTTTTGTGCGTCAGAGGTCAGGGCTTGGTGTTGAAACTGTTTTGTTCTATTGCCTCGTCAATAAAGACCTTGGACTCGGTGCTGTTGTGAGGCTGTGATAATGAAATGAGTGATGTCATCCATTCCCAGCTGACTTACACTCAGTCAATGACTGATGAAATCCCAGGGACTAACCGTGGTTATTCCGCTCTCCAGCTATGGGCTGGCTCACTTGTTATTGTAGACAGAGGGCATGGATGGCTGATTACTGCTTGGTTGTGCCAAGCCTGTCGATTTCACTAATTAGTTCTGTTTTCCCGCTGAAGTATTTAACCGATCTCCAGGAGGCTGAGACAAAATCATGGGGCGAGATTTTATTTCCTGCCTCTGGATTGTAATCCACCCCTAATTTTGGCTGGAGTTTCCAGAATATTCTCAGGAGTATTCCTCTTGGTCTCCCTCTCTCTCAGATCCCTTGTGACACGCTTCATGATGTCATAAACTGCCTGCTCGAGAAGACATCTGGTACCTTACAGCCCTTTTTACTGGAGGAGCCTTACGAGGAGAACATTGGTGAGACGTGTGCACGCACTCACACACACACACGCACGCACATACACACAAACACAGGCATTTAAATTCACTCTCACACGTGTATGCGTAAATTCACGCATGCGCACACACGCGCACACACACACATGCAGTCACATGCTTAAATGCGTGCACGTACACATGTACATGTAAATACACACACAGATAAATGTGCACCAAACGCATACACGTGTAAATTCGCTCACACAACTGCTTACTCACACGCGTGCACGCATACACACATGCGTAAATGTGTGCGTACATGCACACACGCACGCTTAAATGCGTGTGCACATACATGCACACACACAAATACGTGCACAGGCAAAAACTCTTGCACATACACAAAAACAACGGAGACGTGCATATCCACATAGGCAAGTGCTCATATACTCTGCAGGGTTCCAGGTTTTAAATCCTGGATGCCCCTCATCCCCATTTTTACGATCCAGCAAACAGCCTGATGCAACACAAGGAAACGGCCACAAAAATGCAAAACAGTATCATTAAGCATGAATTAGGAAATGCTCAAACAATGGGCAGCGCTTTAGACAGCCGTAAGCTGCAGGGAGGCCGGACAGATTTGGGCAGAGAGTGAGAGGGTGAGTTCAGGACAGACCTCCCCTCGTCGCCCCTCTCACAGGTCACACAGGATGTTCATCACACTGCCAGGCCTCCCAGTGACCTCCTGCTGGTGACGAGCGGATCTGGCACCTATTACCTCACTTCCTGCACGGATATTCCCACAGTTTAGTATCTGTTGATACACTATTGGCCAGTTTCTCAACCAATGATTAAGCTTAATCCAAGACTAAATTCAATTTCCAATGGAGATTCTTCAGTCAAAACTCAGTTTAGTCCTGAACTAAGCTTAATCCATGTCTGTGAAACTGGCCCTATATGTTCATGTCTCTCTGAGTAGCATTGTTTGATAAACGCCTGTGATGTAATTTAAATATGGAAGAATGGGAAGAGATGGCAGGGGTTAGTTCTTGATCATACAGTTAATACCTTCTCCTTTCTTGCCCTCCCAGCGTTTGTAAAGTCCAACGACGAGAACGGAGAGCGGAGTCTTCAGTGGGCCCCCAGGAGCCCCCTGCCCAGGGCCCCCAGCCTGCCACCCAAACCAGGTAAAACACAAACGTCTTAACATACAACTGTGCACATACACACGCTCACACACATGCACACATCCTACCCTACAGCTGTACACGCGCACGGACACATACAACGCGTTACACACACATCCTAACCCACAGCTGTGCACAAGCGCACACACACATACACACATCCTACCCTACAGCTGTACACACACACAGACACACATAACACACACATCCTAACCTATAGCTTTGAACATACACGCACGAACATGTGCGCGCGCACACACACTCACAAAACATAGACTGTACCACATACACATTCTTGGGAGTTTACACACGCACACACGCACACTCCCGAAAGCAAATGCATGGTCCGGAGACTGTATACACATGCGCGCACAAACACACTTGCCTCTCTTCACTTACATTTGTGTGGTTTCATTTAATGATTAAATTACTTTGAATTAAATTGGTTTGAGTCAGAAACTGTCAGCACCGGACAGCACTGTCTTTCACAGAGAGTTACATATCTGCACCCTCTCACTGCAGTCACTGTTCCAGGGCGGTTACTCCAGTCGCCAATCAAAGGCTCTCTCCCCCGAAGGACCGCCTCTGAAAGGCCTTTTTACAGTCGGTCGCCAGGTAAGCATCACCTTCCCTTTCCTTAACCCCTTTCTTCAGCCCAATTCCACCCCCCTCCACCCCCTTTTTTGCCCACTTAATTTTAAGTACAGTGGATGGCATGGTCACTTCACTGTAGCTGGGGTCACCCGTGATCCCTTGTCAGCTGGGGCCTTTCCGTGTGGTGTTTGGGCTTTTTCCTTGCACAGATGTGTGTTTATTTTCTCCTACCGTCCAAAGACACTCGGGTTTAACGCCATTGGGCACATTGTTATGAGTGGCGATGTTACTTTGATTTTATCTGGCTTGTCAGGGGTTTAGATTTATTCTTGAAGACAGCGAAAAATATTGAAATGGTCAAACAGCGAGACGCAAGATCTGAGAGATTGATGTGGCTGCCAGCTATTGAGACGCTCTGCTTCACAAGAAACAGAGCTTCGGCTAAATTTTACCATTTGTTCCCCACCCTTATTCTAGGATATTTTCCATTTATTTGGTTTGACTATACTGTCAACTTTAGAGTTGGGGTAAGGTGGAGAACAAACTGTAAAATTGCTCTGGGGCTTCTAATTGGAGGCAGCCAGGCAGGTGACCTGTATTGACACGTCAAGACAAAAGAATAATGATTAGATGTAAAACTGGTAAAATCCGCTACTACAGCTCACCAGGGGTTGGGGAAAGTGACATGCTTTTACAGGGTTTTGCTGTAAAACAGTCTGCCTGCTCAGTTAACCTTTATTTACACAGAAGAAGGTTATCTAATTCACTTCCTGCCCAGCCCCTTCACATTCCCCCCATCTCAAGGAGTGAAATTTCCCAAATGTCTCTACTGTGCTGTACCTCGACCTTTAACCCCTGAGTGTGTGCTTCTTTACTTCCTTGTCCTGTAGGGGCCGAGAGGCGGAGCTACAAGCCACTGCCAATGCCCCCGGAGGCGGATCTTCAGACTGATTCACTCACCGAAAGACTAAAACGCCTC
The DNA here is from genome assembly GCA_029692085.1 of Gymnothorax javanicus. Lineage (NCBI taxonomy): Eukaryota > Metazoa > Chordata > Actinopteri > Anguilliformes > Muraenidae > Gymnothorax > Gymnothorax javanicus. Next base: position 140,239,075 of record CM056198.1, on the reverse strand, counting down.
AACGTGACAACGCCCCCATTGGCCCATAGTGAGTGATGTCATTCTCTGTTTGTGACATCACACAATACTGACAGTAACCTCTGTCAGTAGGTTTATGGAAATGTTAGCGTCCGCCACATTTTGCAAAGCAACGAGAGGGATTTTGTGTTTTTGGCTCCTGGTCTGTTAGGGTTGGTTTAACATAATGGAGTAATATTTTTAAATATTTAATATCTTAAAAGAGCTGGGCAGCACAGTGGCGCAGTGGGTTGCACTGCTGTCATGCGGCAAGATGGCTGTGCACCTGGGGCCTTTCTGTGTTGAGGTGAAATCTTCACAAGTGTTCATATGCATTTTCTTCAGGTTAAGGCACTTTCACATACGTTGTACAATGGGTAACAGGTCTACGACAGAAATGCGGGGTAATTCGTGGGACGCTCGTATGTATGTCTTACGAACTACATGTATTCTAAGATTGAAAAGGCTGTTGTTGACCCTTGTCATAGAATTTTGAACATGTTCAAAATTACTTTGCCGTCGTCGGTGATTCTCTATATCAGGCCCATTTCGTAGGTCTGTCGTATGATGCCTTACGAGGTGTTCGACTGCGTTACGCTAGACCTATGAAATTCATTTGATTTATGAGGTCCTCATTATCTTTGGAATTACCTATGATAAACCTACGGTCGTCTTGCATCAAACCCACGACAGTCCTGTGAATGCTCCACCATTGTACGTCCTTTCGGCGACTATCACGAGTAAATTGACCAATTACAATTCTTTAGTACGTCAGTCGCACGGCTGTCTTGAAATTTTTTATGACATTTTTTCCTATGTCGGTAGTACGACGCACATTTTCATGTGACCACTAGTGCGCAACCTTCAAATCCTCCTCTCCCAAACGTACGTCAGTCCCTTCTGTCGAGCAGCCGCTAAAATCACACGACATAAAAAATAATATGATGTATGTCAAAGCCCCTTTACCTGGGTTTTTATCCCATTAACCAGGAATTTTTACTAATTGGTGACTCTGAATTGCCTTTAGGAATGAATGAATGAATGAGTGAGTGAAAGGCATGTAAACCCCAGGAATTAATTGACGAGCTATTCTGGGCGTGTTCTTACCTCTCATCCATTATATGCTGGAATGGGCACCAGTCCTTAGTGATCCTAACCAGGAATATGCGAGTTCAGGGCTTCCCAAACTCAGTCCTGGGGACCCACTGTGTCCGCAGGTTTTTGTTCCAGCCACAATTGCAATCCCAGTATTTTAATGAGTTGCAAATTTTTCTTAACTGCGTTACCGATACTCATATGGATTATTTACACTTTTAAGCCCCATTATGTAAAAAACAGCAATTTGGGTGATTGCTGAAGAGCTAGCGAGCAGCATGTTAAAATTGAAATAGATTACAAATTACTTTATTGCATAAAAATACTCTAGAAATAGTGGAATCAGTTGACTTTTAATTGTTGAAACTGTGTACATGTGGTCACTATAACTAACCATTTATTAGGTGATTAAGACTTCAAGGACAAAGTAAATTATGATGAGTCAAACCTGTATGGAGCGATTGGTTTTAAGAAAATTGTTTGGAAAGAACCTTAACACCTGTGTTCAGAGGCCTAATTAGCAGCTTATTGATTCACCACAGTCTTAATTTTGATCATTTAAATCTTATTGCCACCTTGGCTTAGCTTCCTCGCAAGGGATGTCACATAATTAGCACAATTTAAATGTCGGGCTTTTAAACATCATGGAATGCATATCTTATTTGTCAAAGAGGTTTTAGAGCATCAAACGTCTCCCTGGGATGAAAAGCAATTAATTAAAAAATTAACAGCTTGTTAATTCTGGGATTGCAAGTGTGGTTCGAACGAAAACCAGAATACACAGTGGGTCCCCAGGACAGAGTTTGGGAACCCCTGCGCTAGTTAGATATTGGATTGGTGGATGGATGGTTGGATTTCAAAGCTGCACCACATATCGGTGCTTTTGGCTATTCTTCGGGGGCCATGTGAAATGGGGAAAAATAAGGAAACTAATGAGAAATAAGGCTTCATAGCTTCCATAAGATGGAAACAACTAATCACATGATCTTTACTGTGTGACCTTGGCTGTCGTAACACCCAATGGGTATCAGCGACTTGTCCTCACCTCAAACTCTGAGCATTTCAAATGGCCTCTGGAATTTGGAAAATAAGCTTAATTCTGCAAATTCTACCCCTGCATCAAGTATGATCAGAGGAGATTTAAAATATGAAGGATCGCATGGCTGTGTTCATTCTGACTTGTGCAAGAAAAGATCACGGTTTTGAAATATCCTTGTGCTGTATAAGATGTGATTAGGGGAATGATTTGAGTGTAAATATAGTGTGAAAGGATTACGCTAATCTGTGCCCCTCCCTCCTCCTGTGTACAGGCCTATCAGAAGAGCTCAAACTCAAGCTGAAACAGAGAGCCAATACGCAGTGACCCCACTCATGATGCTTCCGCCAATCAAGTAGAAGGATCTGTTCCAGACCAGAATCCGTCCAATCACAAGTGACCTTCTACTCCAAACTGTTTTCCTGCAGAGTTGGGAGGACTGCCTTTTTTTCTGGTGTCAACCCAGTTGGAGATGGACTCTACCACTCCAAGTGATATGGGGGGGGCTTCGTTTGCCCAAATAGACTCTCTGAGAAATGACTCTGTGCGGCGGACTGACTCGAAGTCGTCATCATCAGCAAACTCTCCTGGATAGCTGCCCACAGCTAGAAACTTTTTCTGCTTGGCTTGCTTGTCTAACTGGGCCTGAAGTCAGAAAAACAAGGGCCAAAGAAGACCAAGCAATCGATCCAAACGAGCATTAGAACGATGACCTCTTGGCCTGAAAAGATCTATTACTCCGTTTAGTAACTGTAAAGCTGCCATGTAAGATGTGGACGTCTTCCTTCGATGCGCTGATTTGTGTATTGGCACTGAGTGGCCAGGATTTGTTGATCATGTGCTAAGAGTATTGTGCTGTGGTTTTGGCCCAGTTGGCGTGGTACTGTAATTTATTGTTTCAGTGACTGCTGAGGTGTATGTTTGTGTGCGTGTGTGTCCCGTAATGTGAAGGTAGCTATTGAGAAACGTGGTGGTGTTCATGAAGGTTGTACAGCTGAAGAGGAAATTAAAATAATTGTTTTGCATGGTGAGGACAACGGTGAAAGAAGTTTGCTGTGCCAGGGCTAACGCCCTCTTCCATTGCATCCAGATTTCACTCTCATCTTTGCAGTTGCAGATAAGCGGAGCTGAGTTAGCAAGATCAGCAAGATTACACCCACCATTAAACCGGCCTGAACTCTTTAAACACTAGGGTTCTTTTTTCACTGTGAGAGGTCCTGGGGTCCGTCAGTCAAGGAGAACTTCCTGCCTGAAGTTTGCCAGCCATTTTCACACCCCAGAGGCTGTATTTTCCAGCTCCTGGTTTTGGCATAGGACTGTAGAATTTCATTGCATAAAAACATTCCATTGCTAGTAATGATACTTAACAACTGATTTAGAATATTTCTACCCAAATATTCTAAATGTACGTTTCTGATCTTACTCCTTTACGGTTGTATCTACAGTACTTCAAGTGGGAAACTCCCTCCTCAGCCTCCCATCGTTGGCCCAATTGTGCCCCTAGTGGTGAGTCGGAGTACTACATCACATTAAAAAACCGCAATCATGCTGAAATGCTGCTGTCAAATGTCACTTTATTGGCTTAGAACAACAGAGCCGGAGAGAGAAAATTAAAGCATTTAAGATTTTTCCCCCTTCAACAAATTGAGGGCTGACTACAATAAACAGTTATGTCCAGATGTTATGTATTGGACATAACTGTTTATTGCAGTCAGCCCTCGAAATAATGTTACATTCAAGTTCTTATTTGGAAGCACACTGGATTACATTTAAAATACTGACTAATGCAAGAATTTTAACTCATACCATCACTTCTTTAAATCATAATTGGCACTGTGACATTAAATTACAGATTTGTAACAGAGGACAGCAGTTAAGTCAACGTTTTGCATGATCCTTCCCAAATACCACACTCAAATACAGTAAGTGTTAAAGTACATCAAAATGGGCCTTCCAATTGCAGTTATAGAGTCGTTTGGCCCCAGCAATAGAAGATGATAACCTTGTGAAAGTTCTCCAAGACTGGAGGAGTTGGTCTTCGCCAGGAGTTCTCAACCCAACTCAGAAAGATCCGGTGTGGGTGTGGGCTTTCATCCCACTTCAGTTACACATCCGATTCTACTAATCGAGGTCTTTAACGAAGGCTCTGGGACAGTTGTCCTGAATTCTGGCCTTCAAATCTAGATCCTAACCAAATTTTCATTTCTTCTTAGTGACTTATTGAACACTTTGTGCTTTATATTGGCTGCTCTGCCTTAATTCCCAAGCCCCAGGTTAAGGGAGGAAGGGAAACCGGTAGTTCTCAGCCTTTCGAGACCATAGATGCGTCCTGTTTGTCTTCCCTACTGCTGGATTCCCTTCCTCCTTCACTTCCACTCTGACCAAGAAGTAACATAAGGAAAGGAGGGAAGGGAATGAGAGAATTAAGGAGAAGTAAACAGAATTGGGACAGCTGTTCGCTAATACCATCATCCTTACAGATGAAGTGGGCCAATCACGAATGTCAGTCTGGCTGCTGGGTTCGCTCACTCGGTAAAGGCGCCAGTGCAGAGTGACCACCATGGCATTGGATTGAATCCAGCCGTGCCAGGACTAACTGCGTCCCGCAGCATTGTGAGAGCAGGGCATACTCGGCTTAGCACTGCTCAGGCATACGGGAGATATATAGTCCATTTCGGTTAGCATAGTCCTAATAGTCTCGGTGGAGCATTCAAAAAATGCATCCTGATCGGAAACGCCTCAGCTTCTTCACTCGAAGGCTCCAAGTAGAGCAGCTGAAGTGGTTTCCTCCATTATTGAATAGCGAACAAAATGGCAACATTGAAATTAATTTCCAGTTCACATAGGAAGGAGGAGGAAGTGGAGGAAAACCGGAGGCATTTTAAGGGTGATGGGACGCACCCCATAATTTCATGAATTCTGCTCTGAGGGTTGATTAGTAAAACTTAACTCTATAGCTGGAATGAAAGCCCAGACCCTCATTGGCCAGATAAGGTTGAGGACCCCTGGTCTGTGGACTGTCTCACATCTGGTTTCTCTTTGTCTCATGAGGTAGAAAGCCCATGGGAGAGAAGATAAATGTTTGATTTGGCTGAAGTTTACAAAGCTGAAAAGGCCACAGTATTTCATCTGTATTCATTTTCTCTCTCTCTCTCTTCTCTCTGGATCTCTCCTCACGGTCTTCCTCCTGTGTTCACCCTTCTCTCCCTCCCTTCTCACAATCTTTATCAATCCATGGGCGAGACAATAGAGGTTCTACTATTGTTTCTTCCATCCATGAATTGGACAGTATTTGGTTCCACCTACTGGTTAAAGAATGGAGATAATAAGCTCGTGCAGGTGAATGGAACATAACAGAGATGGTCTTCTTACTTTCTGAACCTGGACTTAAGTATCTCTGCTAAATCTCCACCAGAGGTGAAAAGCAAGTGTAGGAACCGCAGTTTTTAGCAGTTTTCTTTTCATAAGAAGTCATCTCTGAGCAGAGAATCTTCGGTATAACACTTGGGTATAAAAAATGCCCCTGCGTATTCTGCACTCGTCCCCTCCCATGAGTGTCGAGAGGAGAAACATTGTTGTGAGATGTGGGACACACCCCTTGTACAGCTGCTGTAGCCAATCAGTGGCTGAAAATGATCAGCCAATCATTTAACATAGACTGAGAGACATGGCGCCCTCCAGGGCAGGAGTGCAACATTATCGGTCCACACCCACTGAGACAGTGTGGTAACATGAAATGCATTCAGTCAAAAGTGACACACCTACCGTCTATGCATTGAAACTAAACTGCCGCTACGCAACGTCTGAATAATTCTTTATATACAAGACTTCAAAAGCGAGACAGCTGCCGAAGTATTCATCAAGATAATAGCATTCAAAGCTGTCATGAGGGAGTCAATGGCAACGGTTTTGTCCGTAGCGAAAGGAGATCTCGCAGTGGTGCTCGAGTTTACAGGCGTGCGTTTCCTGCTAAACATGCTGCTTTGGGACTGCCGCACTGCCTTGTAAGTTCATGATGATTAAAGCACAAATAAAAGTAAAACTAGACAAATGATTTTTCCTTTGTTTGGGGTGGGGCACCACCAAAGGCACGAGAAGCGGGTGAGGAAATTAAAGGAGGCAGTCGAAGGTGGAGGCGGGATGGCTTTTGGAGTTCTGGAGAGGGATTTCACAAAGTAGGATTACTGAGTTAGCCAGATAACTGCAGACAGTAAAACCAGGAACCCTCTTAATGGTGGAACATGCACTGCCAAGTCTTAGACCAGGGTTATTTAACCTTATCCAGAGTCCGCTGGTGTGGGTGCAGGCTTTCATTCCAACCAATCAGTTATACACCTGATTCTACTATTCAGTGTCTTTTAAGCCAGGTTTGTTAAATACAAACTGTCACTCCAACAAACTCCGAGGCGACTTGTACCCCAATGGGAGGCTGCCATTTAAAAAAACACAGTGTTATTTGGCTGCAAACACACACACCAGGCACTACTTTCAAGGTACCCAATTCTGACATTTCCTGGTGACAATCTTGCTCTTGTTTAGATATTTTGTAAAAAATATATTTCTGTTGATATTAATACTCAGATAATTTATAGTATATTTATGTTTTGCTGGTGCATGGCCAAACATGCATAATTTATGTGGAACTATTAGGAATAAAACTGTACAACAGTTGTAGCTATTTTCTTCTCAGTTTGAATCGTTCGGCTTGCCTGTACGTCTGTAACGCATGATTTGATTGGTAGGGAAATACTTTCTCATGACGTCCTTCCATTGAGGTACGAGTCGATGTTGACAGTCACGGAACATTACGGAAACACGCGATGACGTTCTGATTGCATACCCAGTTCTCAAAGGCCCACATGATCAGCTAATTGGACAGAGAACACAAAAGCCTGTATATACAGTGGCCCTCTAGGACTGGAGCTCGACACTGCTGTCTTAAGCAAAGATTCTAGGGGGTGATTTGTATCAGGTGTGTAACTGCTCGACTGGAATGAAAGCCTCCACCCAAATCAGCCCTTTCTTGATCAGGTTTATTACCCCTGTGACAGACAGTCAAGTTTTAGATAGCAGTTGTCCAGCTAACTCCTTAATCCCACATCATGAGATATCCCCCTCTGACTGATGAGATGGGAGAGCTGATTTGGGATCAGAATCCCTGACGGTACCAGGGCCAGCCTGGGCAGGTGGGGGTGAGGTTCTGCGGTGGTTCTATGTGAGGCTGGCGTTGGAGCTGCTGGTTCCACTGTTCCTCCTCTGCCCGTTCTGAACTGCGCTGGGAACCTGCAGCCCCGTCTGCACTGAGAAACTACCGTTCCACACCTGCAGGGGGTGACAGAGAGCAGGCACTGCTGAGCACAAACTAATTCATAAGAACAAAAACTGCATGTTACTGAAACAATTGACACCAATGTCGCGCCAGAAAAAAAAAACACTTATGTTCAAAAACATATGACAAACAGCAAAAGGATTTTTCACAACATTATTTTTCAGTCACCAGAGCTTTTATACAAATTTTGTAAGTTAATTTCAGACATTTGTAAAACATGAAGTAGGATTAATCTGATGAATGTATTGAGTGAAAGAGGGTTTCTTTACATGTGTAGCGGTACTACTGCAGGACAGAGACTTCTGAGCCAAGATACCAAGTCAACTCAAAACATTCTCGCAATACTGCCATAATGCCGCCTAGTTGTGGTAAAGTTATAAGACATATACAAAACATTCTGGTAACATTGTGAGAACAACGTGAGTGGTAGTCGGGACCCGAAGGACCATCAGGGATGTAGTGCCTGTGAGGACTCGAGATTATTGAATCTGTGTAGTGTCTTCATGTTAGCATTAAACTGCTATGTGTGTGTGTGTGTGTGTGTGTGTGTGTGTGTGTTGACTTGCACATGCTACAGTGCATAGTGAGGACCCGAAAACATTATCAACTCACTGAGGGGGTCATTTTTGGGAGGTGAGGACATTTTAGGCATTCCTCACAACTACAAAGGCAAATTGTGACCTGTTCGCTAAGGTCAAGGGTAAGGTTAGAATCAGGGATAGGTTAAGGTTAGGGTAAGGGTTTGGGTTCGGCATGCATTGCTTATTGCTAAGATTAGGGAAAGACCGTAGAGACACACAAAGAATTCATGGAAGTCAATGTAATGTCCTCACATGGATACAAGTACAAGAATGTGTGCGTGCATTCGTGCACATGAGTGTGTGTGTGTGTGTGTGTGTGTGTGCATGCGTGTGTGTGTATGTGTGTGTGTGTGTGTGTGCATGCGTGTGTGTTTGGTGGAACTATCCATTCTAAAAATAAAAAACCCCAGTTCTCCTGCGTCTGGGCCAGTGCCCTGTTCTCACCATGAAAGCTGGTACCACAGGCTGAGTGAACTTGGTTCTGAAGCTGTGGATGGGCTGTTTGGTTCTGGCGTTGTAGAAGGACAGAATTCCTGCTCCACCGAGGGGGGTGGGGGAGCATATGGGGACAGAGGAGATCGAGGACTTCAGTGACAGTTGGGGGGGGGTTTCACATCAGACGGGGTGCAGTTTGCAGTCAAGAGCGCTTCATGACACAAATAACACACACAGAGTACACCCCTCTTTCACAAATCACAGTCCTCAAGATCCAAGAACTGCCGGTTTTCTACCCTCCCTTTACCTGGGAATCAGGTATGAAGCCAGTCTGGCCAATCAAAAGCACTAATGGTTTAGTTAAGTATTCAGGAGGAAAGAAAACCAGGGCTGGATTTGGATTTGAGGTCCAGATTTACCGACGCCTGCTGTTTAGGTACATGCACATGCCACATACATACTGGCATAAGCTTGTGTGTTCGTGTGTGTATATATGAAATGGAATGTTCTATTAAAGGTAATGGACAGCTCACCTTCCTCGTAGCTACAGTAGACCCCCACGCGATCCGGAATGGCGCAGTCCAGGGGGCGGGCCTTGTTGTTGTGCTTGGCAGTGAAGCTCTGCTGCAGCCAGTTGTTGAGGTGAACGCACCAGGAGGCGGAGCTCTTCCCCAGCTGGTCGAATCGACCGAGAGTGCGCAGGGCCACGCCTGTTCCGAACGCCTTGCTGTCTTTGTCAAACCACACCTCCCAGTAGTGCTGGCCTGCGTCAATCATCGTGTCGCCTGGGTTACAGTGGGCGGGGGGAGGGTTTAGGAAGGACAGAGAGCATCTAAGAAAAATATTTGCAATGTCAAAATAAGGGTGGAAGGACAGAAGTATGAAAAGGCGCATCTACACAATAAGATGTATCCACACATTAAATTTAGTTGATAAATATTGAACGGTTCAGGAGTTCTGGCCCAGAAAAGAAGCATGACAGAGAGACAGACAGGAGGACAGACGGACACACGGAAGGACAACACTCATTACGGGATAAAGGTCAGCTGACATTCTTATCAAAAGGGCTTTGGAGTTGTTATGACTGAGAAATGTGTTCCTCAGAGCCCAGCAAAAGCTCTAAAGACTCGCAGAGGGTAACAGGTCCCTACTTGCACCTCGGTGCTCACCCAGGACAGTGTAGGATTCGGCGGTGAAGCGGTCCCGTCCCGCTCGAGACGAGGGCATTCTCTTTGGGGACATCAGCGCGCTCCTGTGAGGCAGAACATGGAGAGTTTACTGGAACCCGATTTCTGCAAGAAGGGATGGCTGACAAAGCAGTGGCGTAGCCTGAACTGCAAATTAGGCGGCTACAGAACATCCCTTTACAACTTTTATTAGTCTTGACTTGTTCGCTATCATCTTCCCTCATGAACAATACATTCACTCCGAAAACGCTCCACACTATCAGGTGTTGCTAGTTCTCCTCGTGAAAGTAAGATAACAATCATTCATTTGGACGCGCTTTTTTTTTTTTTTTTTTTTTGCATTTCAATCAGCCTTATTCAAAATTGCGTAAAGGTGTTTCTAATCTTCATCTTTGATTTAATTTCAATTTAAGCGATCATGAAGAGCAGGTTTGATCGCCTGATGTCCCAAAAACGTAGCGCGGAAAATCCAGAGCAGTTCCGTACAGCGTACGCCTACGAGTAAATTATTATTACTACGAGTTTAGCCTATTATTTTGTCACACTTTGATCACATTAAGAAAGACGCCGTGTCAATAATTGCCAATAGTTTATCGTTATAATTGGGAAAAAAAAGGAAAATGATTGAGAACAACTCAGGGATAATAATTGTTCAAGCGCGTCCAAACGAATGTCATCTTACCTTCACAAGGAGAACAAGCAACACCTGATAGTGTGGAGTGATTTCGGAGTGAATGTATTGTTCATTAGGAAAGATGATTGCGAACAAGTCAGGACTAATAAAAGTTGTAAAGGGATGTACTATGCTCGGCCAATTTTCAGTTCTGGCTACGCCACTGCAACAAAGATAGGTACTGTGGGTGAGAGAGAGAGAGCATGAGTGCTGTGTGCGTGTGTGAGTGTGTGTGTGTGTGTGTGTGAGTGTGTGTGAGTCCGTGAGGAGCGTATGTGTCTGTTTGTGTACAGTTGTCTGCTTGAGCAAGTGTATCTGTACGCATGAGAGCGAGCAGTGTGTATGTTTTTATATGTGCCTGTACGTGTGTGTCTGTGTGTGTGGTTTGTGCGTTTACTCGTAGGTGTGTGTGTGTGCGTGTTTCTGAACATATGAATGTGTGAATGTGTATATGCACATGCATGACTACGTTCGTGAGTTTGTATATGAGTGTGACTGAGATTGTGAGAGCATGCTTTAAAACAAGCGCGTCTGCGTGTGTTTGTGTGCACGCCCATGCATGTGTGTATTTGTGTATGTGCGTCTGTATGTGTGTGCTTGAATCTGCATGTGCGTGCGCACATCATCTGTCACACCTCGCCGGAGAGTGCAGGGGCGAGCTGGTTCTAGTCTTCTCTTTCCGAATATCCAGCACCTTCCCTCCTGCCCCGTCCCACTCGACGCTGTTCTCCTCCACACGCAGGTTCTGGTGAGCAGAACCTGAGTCCAGCTTGAACAGGAAGGCTGGAGGAGGGAAAGAAGAGGCATTCATTCGCAAAGTTATTCGCAAACACACTTACTGACTATTGGACCAATGTAAAAAGTTTTTTTTTGTTCACTTTCCATCCACAGTAACACTCTAAAGCAGGTCTTATGTCAAATATAATCTCACTGACAACTTGCCTCAGAATGGCCCCCTTAGGCTGTAAGTACTCAAGAAGTAACTGAATCATCTTGGGAAGAGTGAAAATGAAAAAGAGAGATGGGAGGGAGGAAGATGGGTGGTAAAAACCGACTGAAAACTGATACTATCACTTTACTTTCAAACTGTAAGGTTGCCTGATATCTCCAGCTGAAGTAAGATGAGTAGTTGCAAAAAAATTAGTCAAATGAAGAAGGCTTGGATCTGGATTTGAACAAACACCAAGATTACAAACTTCATTCATAAAGATTTTAAAAAACTCCAATCACTGCACCCGTAGATTGTCGGATTTTTTGAACCAGAAGTCCTGAAAATTCCAATGAATGCGGAGGAAGTGATGGTGTGACCTCCGAGGCTAATATTGCGGATATTTCCGGTGACCCGAGCGGCATTAAACCTCACCGTGCGTCTCCAGGTTCACCGGCTCGGAGAACTCTCCTGCCACAGCCTTGTTGCAGGCCTTCACTCGAAAGGTGATGTATCGCGTTTCGAAACGGAGCCCTGTGAACCAGAAAGACAAGGCTGTGACAACCCATAAATGACTACTGACTCGATTTCTAAAATGGCAGCAATTTAGAGTGCTTTGTTTCCCCTGTTAGCATGCACTTAATGTTTTGCCTGTTTAATTAGCGAGTATGCATGTTGCATTTGACCTAGCATGTGTTTTGAGTTTTTTCACCAGCTGCAGTGTACTTCATGTTTTTTACCTGTTAGCGTGTACATAGTGTTTTTTTACTTGTTAATGTGTACATTGTGTTCTATACCTGTTAGTGTGTACATTATGTTTTTTTACCAATTAAAGTGTACTTGGTTTTTTTTAACTTGTCAGTGTGTACTTCATTTTTTACCTCTTTGTCAGTATCTGAATATATGTTAACATTGTTTTCCTGTTTATTGTTAGTTTTTTGTATTTATTCACAGATTTTATTGTTATTTCATTCATTGCATTAATTTTCTTGTTATTATTTCATTTCCCTGTTTTTGTGGCATCTGCCTTTATTTTCATTACACACCTGCACTAGCACTCTTTGTTCTGTCAGTTGTTTCATATTCACTCTCATGCTTGTAGCCACACCACCCAATCATGGTTCCTTTTTCTACAAAACCTGATTTGAGTTTGTTTCTGGTTAGTTTCTCCGTACATATAGCCCTGCTTTTCCCCATTGTCTTTGTGAGTCTGTTGGCGTTCTAGTCACTTACAAGCCTTGCGTTTCCTAGTGTTCATCTCTCTGTTTCTGATTTGGTTTTTGGCCACAGTTTACGAGTTCTTTACCTGTCAGTGTGTACTTTGTGTTTTTTACCTGCTAGTGAGTACTTCATGTTTTTATAACTGTTAGTGTGTTCTTTGAGTTTTTTTAATAGCTAGTGCGTACTTTGTGTTTTTTAATAGCTAGCATGTACTTTGTATTTTTTACCTGTAAGTGTGTACTTCGTGTTTTTTTTAATAGCTAGAGTGTAAGTTGGATTTTTTTCAATAGCTAGCATGTACTTCGTGTTTAGTACCGGTTAGCGTGTACTCAGTCTGTCGAACCCCCTCCAGCACCATCCAGGGGTGTTCCTCCTTTACGCGGGGCGGGCCCTCATGGTTGGTCCGACGGTACTCCAGCACGTAGTGGTCGATTTTGGAGTCGGTTTCCGGCAGGGCCCACACCACCGTGATCGTGTTGTCGCACACCTGACACTCGCCTAACTGTATCTCTGGAGTGGCTGGCACTGAGCATGTGCAAACAGAGCGAGCACTCAGCGTGTGCAGGAAAACAGGACCGTTAATACAATGCGGGTATTGTGTTTGAGCGACCTTGCTTTTCCCATCTAAATTCCATCATTTTTGATCCCATAAGGACTGCACTGTGAACCAGTGCCTGCTAGAACAATCAGCCCACTGAATAAGCTCCCTGTTCTCTAGCAAATCAAACGCCAGGACAATGTCAAAGACCCCTCAAGCAAAGAAACTAAAGCACTCACAAATTCCTCAACACGTCTGTAGCTGTCACTAATTTTTTTTGTTTTGTTTTAATGAAATATTTACTTGGATGACACGATGCAAAACCATGCCAAAGAGCATATCACCTCCTGAATCAGAGTAACAGTCACACATATCTATATGAAATTTTACAGTATATTACAGTATTTCATCGAGTTTCAAGCCAATATGGCAAACTGAGAACAGACAGAGAGAAAGTGAGAGATTAACAGATGGGTAAACTGTTGGTTATCAGACTTACAGGAACTGGAGGCAGACAGACAGAGAGACACAGATAGAGAAATGGAGATGATGATAGACAGAGATATACAGCTAAAAAGATAGCAGATAGACCGAACAGGAACTTGAGACAGAGAGAGAGAGAGGGAGGAAGAGAGACATAGATAGAGAAATGGAGATGGTGATGGACAGACAGAGATAAGCAGGTAAACAGACAGCACTCAAACCTGGCAGGAAATTCAGAGCCAGCAGTGACTTCCTCTCCTGAGAGAAATCCACCATCATGTGACTCATGTTGTCACTGACCTTGGCCTTCAGGGATAGGCGGAATGCTGGGGCCATGGTCACGCTACACACACACACACACACACACACGCACACAAACATGCATCACTAATCAGAAAGAACAACTGCACACCGAAGGCTTAACACAACTGCGCAAAGCAGACAATGTTTGTGTTTGTAACATAGACATTTTCATCCAACAGATCATAAGCCAAAAACATCTTGACAAGGACATACAATACACTAATGAAGAGACTTAAATCCAACTCAAACCAAACAGTGGAGGTGAAAAGCTAAACGTAAACATGCAGGCAGAAGTATGAGGGACAAGGAAAGATGGAACGAGGCGATCACAAAGACCATGCAGTTAATGTACACCATATCAAAAAAGCGTTTGCCCTCTAGTGGCAGGTGGGCAAAAATACTCATTTGTGAATTTTCCTACATGCTTGTATTTTCTGATATTGTATCTACGGCAGGGCTATTCAAACTTGTCCAGAAAGAGCCACTGTGGGTGCAGGCTTTCATTCCAGCCAAGCAGCTACACACCTGATTCTACTAATCAACCCCAGTCTTTGCTAATGAGCATGATTAGCAGAATCAGGTGTGTAGCTGCTTGGCTGGAATGAAAGCCTGCACCCACAGTGGCCCATTCTGGACAAGGTTGAATAGCCCTGATCTACGGTATTTTCTGATATTGTCTCTATTGTATTTATTGTATCTCTCAGTGCTTGATTACATTACACCTGTCAGTGACGGCAGCTGAACAGAGGGGGGAGGAAAACATCCGCTGAAACGGATGATTATTGACCCATTGTCAATTGAGGATGCTAGTGCTAAAAGGGGGTCAAGTGCCATTTTGATGAAATTTGAGTTAGTGCCATTTTTTAACACTAGATGTCTCTCTGCATCTTCCCTGTAAGTCTCATTGAGCTAGCAGCATGTCTACCTGGTTATTTTAGAGGGATTTCACTTGTGCCAGAAGGTAGTCAACTCCACGCCTGGACTCAGCCCCGTTGTTGCATTGAAAGACATTTAAATCCAAGATGGCGAACTCCATGAAAAACATGTGAAGTGTGCAACAAATGTCCAAATTTGGCCCATCTTGAGGAGGAGGAAAAGTAAGTGTTTTGATTTTTCTGATGGTTAAGTCGTAAAATGAATAGTCTAAACCATTGTTGAAACATGATTTTAAAACGGGCCCCTCTTTTTCAGCCCTCTGGACTTGGCCCCCTTCTTGCATGTATCACAAATGTACACAGTATGTACACAGACCTCCAACACCCACAAAGATGGTGCGTGAAAGAGATTTCTTTTTCAAGGTTTGGATTCTGAGTCTATCATAATATGCCTATATTGTGCATTTTATATTTCTGACACACCGACCCATTTCCTTATCAAGCTGTAGCCTGTGCCTACCGGGTAGATAGGCAGGCAGGTCTTTAACAAAGCCATAGCTACTGGGTGGACCAGAAAATGTCTCCTGAACAAGAAATCCATAAGTTTTGAAAAACACTCAAATTAATCAGGGATTTTGGCAAAATAAGCCTGAATATCTATTCCTGTACATGTACAGAACTATGTGAATTCAAGAAGGGGGTCAAGTCCACTTTGGACTTGACCCCTTCTTCAATAATCAAATTAGAAAAAGTGCCCAAAAAGTATGAATTTTTATGATTTTTCACCAGAACTCATGCTCTTTATGCTTAGAATGGACAACTCTAATGAAAATGACCATGTATTGAGCAGTTTCCCCACATAGGTGAAAAAAAGTGTTTTTGCTCATTTTCTCAAAATGTCACTGATGGCACTTGACCCCCTTTTAGCACTAGCATCCTCAATTATTGTTCTTGATTAGCACATTTTCCATAAATATGAATAATCCATTGGAAGTTAAACATACAGCTTTGTTTTTAATGAAATGTTAAGGTGAGAAAATAATACATTCAATAAAAATGTTGAATTCACTTAATAGGCTACTGTTCATGAAAAAAAAAATTCTCTGGATTTTCCGAGTCAACTTTTGTCATATCCTGCAAAGCAGGCCATCAAACCTATGCTTCATGATTGTCTAAATGGAAATACAGAAAACAAAGATTGAAGTGTGCACATTTTTGTGTCCAAAAGACACCTTTTATTTCTCCTCTTAACGAAGAGAACTGGCGACATCTGAGAGAGGTGAGTTTAAGTATCAGTAATCCAGGAAATGAACTGAAAACAGATCAAGACTAATTATCAGCTTAAAGGCATGTTTTACGCCCTCCCTGCTCTCTGTCCCGCCGCCGCAAACGAAACCTGTTGCAGTTTACTTTGCCTGATAAGCAAACAAACACTGAACTGCTCAGTTGCTGAGGCTAGTTGGTAGAATGACTGACATATTTATTTTGATAGCATTGCTTCACAAACTTATGAGGCATTTTCCTATGCAGATAAATGATGTAAAACGTCAATAGGTCTTTTGAAGATTGTTAACTCATGCAGTTCATGAACGGCCACAAATTTGCGAAAATTAGTCTGCATTGCTAATTGTAGTTAAAGCCTCTCACCCGAAAGTCAGCTATGGTTTGTTACATCAAAGATTCATTCCTCTTCTGATGAATTTTTTTAATGCATAAAACATTCTGAGGAAATCAAGCACCATCTAATGATTCATTTTTCACCCGAAAGTATGCTAAAATGAATTATGGAAGTCAGAGAAAGTTTAGGATTTTTTTGCATTTAGTCTTATTATTGCCATCCTTACAATATCACATCCATTATATAAATGTAGACATTAGCCCATCGCTATTGGGCTAAGTGGTCTTGATTATTAAGGAAATGAATAGTTTGATTGCCAAAGAGGTAAGCTTAAAAGGGACTAGCTTAGGAGCAAACGTGTTTAAAAGTGACGGTACTGAGGGGTTCCTATACTTAAGAAGGCACGCTGCTGGTATCTATTTATGTTTACAGATATTATATCAGGATAGAACATGTTGATTATGTAACCTAGTCAGTTTATTTATGCTACAACACTGACCCAAGCTCTGCTGCATTCTTGTGTACAGCCAACATGTACCTGTATCTATCTGTGCAGCTGCAAACCATTGGAGTCACTGCAAAATTGTTCAAGGAAATATCCTTGCAAGTGGATTTGTATGTGTAAGTTTGTGTGTGTCTGCGAGTGTGTGTGTGTGTGTGTGTACGTGTATGGGCAGCAGCGTCACTGTTACAGTTTGGCCAACAGGCCTGATGCTCAGCATTTTCTAGTCTACTTCCCAGGTGCGTCGCTGCTTCTGTCTGCACAAGCAAAATCCTCAGATGAACCGCTTATCCGGCTGAATGAATGAAATGTCAGAGGGAGAAGAATGTCTTCCCCGTGTGCGACTATAATTCAACATAAACTCGCATAAGAGCATGTCGAGGGTTTGGAGCACAATGGTTATATGTCCATTTTAGAGGTTTTGAGGAAAATTGATTTTTAGGTTTGGAAATGTTCTATTAAATCAGGTACATCATTTTTATGTCAGTCACTCTTTTACTGCATGGTTCAGAAGTATACTGAACATGTAAGTTTTCATAAGTGTGGTACTGTGACATCATGGCCAAAATTGCCAAAATGGACGTCACCTCCGTGCTCCAACAATTCTAGCACTTGATGTGACATAACACAATGGTGATAGATTGAAGTTAAGTTTGTTTGCAAAGGAAGACAGATGATTCTGTAATACTATTCATGTGTATTCATCAAAATATCAATCTTTAATTCATATAAGCAGATTTTTTTGGACATACCACAAAATGAAAATGTGAATTCTGTTTAAAACTGAGGCTCATGGACATATAATTATTGTGCTCCAAGAATTAGCTGATAGAACTGTGTGAAAGGAGGTAAAAATCTCAAAATCACAAAATTTGGACATATGACCATTGTGCTCCAAACCCTCGATGTATGAGTAGCACGTCTATGTTCAAGCAATATTTGATATGGATTTTCTTCTCCAGCCGATTGTGCTTCCCTGGTGTTTTGGACCAAAGGAAATAACCCTTAACCCCATAAAACCTATGGACCTATATAAGGGTCAGTCAAATGCAGCTACTTAAATTCCGCTTAAACCTACAGAATTTCAGGCTTATTTTTCTAGAGGAGATCCCAATTTTTCCAACAATCCCAAATATATCTTGCTCAATTACAGTGAAATGTGCATGGAATGATGTACAACCCCAATTCCGAAATAGTTGGGACAAAGTGTAAATTGTGAATAAAATCAAAGCGCAATGACTTTCAAATCACACCAGCCAGTATTTTTTTCACAATAGAACAGAGATAACATAGCAAATGTTGAAACTGAGAAATTTTCCAATTCTATCCACAAAATGAGCTCATTTCAAATTTGATGGCTGCTACAGGTCTTAAAAAAGTTGGGACAGGGGCCTGTTTACCATGGTGTAGCATCCCCTCTTCTTTTTAACACAGAGTGGAGGTGTCTGGGCATTGAGGAGACAAGTTTCTTGAGTTTAGCCATTGGAATTTGATTCCACTCTTGTTTAATACAGGCTTCCAGCTGCTGGAGAGCTTTGGGTCTCCTTTGACAGATTTTTCCTTTAATTATGCACCAAATGTTCTCAATGGGTGAAAGATCAGGACTGCAGGCAGGCCAGTTCAGCACACGGACTCTTCTACTACGAAGCCATGCTGTTGTAATAGCTGCAGTATGTGGTTTTGCATTGTCGTGCTGAAATACACAAGGCCTTCCCTGGAATAGATGTTGTCTGGAGGGGAGCATATGTTGCTCTAAAGCCTTTATATACCTTTCAGCATTCATGGTGCTTTTCAAAACATGCAAGTGTCCCACACCATATCAACTAATGCATCCCCATACCATCAGAGATGCTGGCTTTTGAACTGAACGCTGATAACAGGAGGGGTGGTCTGTCTCCTCTTTAGCCCGGAGGACACAACACCCATGATTTCCAACAAGAATGTCAAATTTGGACTCGTCTGACCACAGGACACTTTGCCACGTTGCTACAGTCCATTTTAAATGAGCCTTGGCCCACAGAACACGGCGGCGCTTCTGGATCATGCTCAACAATCGCTTCCTTTTTGCATGATAGAGTTTTAGGTGGCATCTGTGGATGGCACAGCGAACTGTGCTTACAGACAGTGCTTTCTTAAAGTATTATTGAGCCCATTTAGTAATGTCAATAACAGAATTATGCCGGTGAGTGATGCAGTGGCATCTGAGGGCCCAAAGATCACGGGCATCCTGTAAAGGTCTTCGGCCGTGTCCCTTATGCACAGAGATTTTTCCAGTTTCTCTAAATCTTTTGATAATGTTATGCACTGTCGATGATGAAACCTTCAAAGCCTTTGCAATTTGACGTTGAGAAACATTGTTTTTAAAGTATTCCACAATTTTTTTACACAAGCCTTCGCAGGTTGGAGAGCCTCTGGCCATCTTTACTTCTGAGAGACTCAGCCTCTCTAAGACATCCCTTTTATAGCCAATCATGTTACACACCTGACGCCAGTTAACTTAAATACTTGCTAAATGTTCTTTCAGCTGATTCTCTTATATATTAATTGCTTTTTCAGCCCTTTTTTGCCTGTGTCCCAACTTTTTTGAGACCTGTTGCAGCCAGAAAATTTGAAATAAGCTCATTTTGTGGATAAAATGTAAAATGTCTCAGTTTCAACATTTGAAATGTTATCTATGTTTTACTGTAAATAACATATTGGCTCATGTGATCAGAAAGTCATTGCATTTTGATTTTATTCACAATTTACACTTCGTCCCAACTATGTCAGAATTGGGATTGTATAAGATCTAGATATTTTCCATTTGCTGTAATGCTTTCGACATTAAACATGACGTCCTGGGTTTGAATATCTCTCTCAATATAAGTCAGATGTAGCTTCAGTGAAGTTCTGCAAGCAGCAGATACAGAATATGCATGTAACATTGTCCTACAATATGGAAAATAAATTCTTTGAACCTAATTAAGGGGAAAACTCTAACTTTTCACTGAAGTTAAGGGGTTTAAGTGTAAATATCATCCACCTGCCTCTTATTAGTCGGCTAAAATGGAACAGGCAAGAATAACAGAGCACAGAAAAAAATCTTTGACTTGAAAACAAACACTATATGATCCATGGTCTGGACGAGCAGATGAATTTATGGATGGAGACTGTGGTACACTGTTGAGGAAAAGACAGCGCTACTGTACCTATCCTTTATCTCTTTGGCCGCCTGGGTCAGGGGTCAGGGGTCAGGGATCGGGGGGAGGGGTCATAGGTCACAGAGGAAAAGAAGTGGGAGAGTAGAAGAAGGGGTTGAGACAGGGATTGAGAGAGAGAAGAGAGTTCAGATCTGCTCTATCATTCCTACGCAAATAAGAGTGTAGTGATCAAGACCACAAGCTCATGCAGGATATACAGTACATAGGAACAAAACAGGGGAAAATCCACTGGGCAATCCACTGCACAGCAAGCGCGTTCTACACTGGCTGCACGACTTCAAAACTGATAAATTCTCTTTGGTTATAACCACAACATACAAAGCCAGCTCACTCAGTTAAAATGGATTGTGACAACGGCCAGAGATGAGGAGGAGGGGACCTACTCGGTTGAAGCTGTCCATCTCAGAGTTGCACAGCGTCTGATTGGCCATCTCCAGCAGCTCCTCAGAACTTTCCAGGGCCTTTGTGCACGCGCTTAGTTGACTCTGAGAGAAAGAAGGGATGCAGAGAGGAGAAAGGAAAGAAAAGAGCAAATATTAGATGTACTAAAACCATTGTGCTATAACTACTATAGTACTGTACTGTAACTATAACTACAGTATTATATCCACTATAATACTGTACTATAACTACTATAGTACTGCACTGTAACTATAACTACTGTACTATATCCACTATAATACTGTACTATGACTACTATAACACTGTTCTATGATTAGAACTACTGTGCTATAACTACTATAGTGCTGAAAAAAAACTAATAACTACTATAACTACAGTAAGTTCTGTACTATACTGTAACTAATGGTTCTGTACTATAAATAATACAACTACTGTAACTTCTGTACTATTACCACTAAAGTACTGTATTACAACTGATACTAAAACTACTGTATATTCATGTACATATGCAGCCATACAAACTCCAAGACAAAATATCACAACTGTATGTCTGTGAACATACGCATCTTCATAAACAAGGCAGATCAAAATATTTAAAAAAAAAGGAAAAACTTATTAGCATCAACGGACTGATTCTGGTGTCCCCCAGCAGATCTACATTAAAACAGACAGAGAAACAGAGGGACTGACAATCCACTGTAAAAGCAGATGAGCTGAGCAGACAGGGGGACTGACAACCTTGCCAACAAATGGGACAGACATAGACAAACAGTTGGAAAGAAAGACAAACTGATCAGACAGACCTGACAAACAAGGCAGACAGACAGACAGATAGACAGACAGAGGATTCAGACAGAAAAGGCAATCAGAAACATTCAGACGACAGACAGACAGACAGACAGACAGACAGTCAGAGAGGAAAAAAAGCTGACCGTACCTGCAGCTCGTAGGTGCGGCTGGCTCTCTCCTGTTTGATTCGGGTCACCATCCCGTCCTTCACCCCGTCCAGAACAGAGTACAAGGAGCTAAACTCCGATTCCAAGTCCTCCAGCACCCGGCTGGAGTTGGACTACAAAAACCATGGGAGTGGGAGTCAATAAACATGTTAAGGAAGGTTAAGCTCCTCAGAGATTCCTAAGACCACCCACCTAACACAAGAAGATATTCTTCCATGTAGCTGGCATACAATAACCATTGACAAATGCCAAAGGACCGTAATGTAGGTGTGTCCAATCTTATCTACAAAGGGCCAGTGTGGATGCAGGTGCTTGTGTTAGCCCAGCGCTACAACAGCTAATTAACTACTTAGGGTTTTCAAACCTTAATATGTAGTACCAGGCGTGTAAGTGTTGGGCTGTAACAAAAACCAATACCCACACTGGCCGTTTTTAGATAAGACTAGCCACAAGAACTGAAATATAACGTTTAAAATCAGTCCCAGATTAAAACAACCAGCAATGCTATTGGAAACCTACGGCCAAATTATTGCCTGAGCAAAAATGTTCCAAATTACATCTGTTTGATATTAATTTATTGAAGGCCATAGACAAGGGCAATATTTCTATCTTCTCCCTAGTATTATTAAACTATATTTAGCCCTCAGAAAGTTGAATTATGACAACCATTGTCATATTATTTCATAGAATAACATATTAGAGAGGACAAAAGAGAAGAACATGGCAACAGAATGTCAGCGCATGCGCTATCAGTGCCAGTGTAAGCATGTAAATAACATTATACATGATGTCATCCCTACAGCAGTCACATCCTCGCTTAGTATCAGTATAAGTCTGATAACTATTGCCGAACACAGGCCCATGGCCAAAGTGTACAAATGCCTTGAAGTTACACTACCGCTCAAAAGTTTGGGATCACTTGGAAATTTTCTTGTTTTCCATGGAAACACACATGAAATTAGTCTGAATAGGAAATATAGCAAATGAACAGAACATGCTGACATTGTCTGAGTTAGAAATAATGATTTTAATGGAAAATGATGAATATGTACTTCAAACTTTGCCTTCATCAAAAAAAAAAACCACCTTTACTGTTGATACTGAAACTGGTGTTTGACGGGAACTATTTAGCGCAGCTGCTAGTTGACAACCTAAGAGGCGTCTTTGTCTTAAACTACACACTCTCAGATATTTGTCTTCTTGCACAGTTGTGCATCTGGGCCTCCCACTCCTTTTTTCTGTCCTTGTTAGTGCCAGTTTGTGCTGCTCTCTGAAGGGAGTAGTTGACAGCATAGTAAGAGATTTTTAGTTTTCAATTTCTCGCATTGAATAGCCTTCTTTTCTAAGCACAACAATACACTGACGGGTCTCTAAAGGAAGTTCTTTCTTTCTGGCCATTTTGAGCCTGTAAACAAACAAACAACTGCTGATGCTTCAGATACTAAACCAACCTCAAGAATGCCATGATCCCTTTTGCGCTCCCTTATTAGTTCAACGGTTTTCAGCTGTGCAACACATTTGCAGAAGGGTTTTCTAATAATCAATTAGCCTTATAAAATGCTTAACTTGGATTAGCAGCCACACCAGGGAGATTGATGCAGAGGACTGACAGTTGCTGATAATAGGCCTCTATGCGAAAACGTAGATCATTCTTTGAAAATCATCTGATTAATTTTAATTGTTTGTGAAATGGATAAAAATGTTTGTGAAATGGAAAAGAATGTTTGTGAAATGCATGAAAATGTATTTTTCTTTGGAAAACAAAGAAATTTGCAAGTGATCCCAAACTTTTGAACGGTAGTGTAAGTCATAGCTTTGTCATGAATTTGACAAACATGTTTGACAACATCAAGCTCAACCTTCACATCAGTTGCCTAAATAGTTTAACTGCAATGTCATTCCTCTCCTGGGTCAGCTTTCGTTTCAATGACAGAGCATGAAAGAGGGAGTCATTCAGTAGTCAAATGAGCCCTGCGCCAGCCAATGCAGTGTTGAAGAATACTCAATGGAGACTACAGCTCTGTCAAATCTGTATCCAAAATACCGTGTCCAGATAGCTATGCTGTGTACTATGCATAATGAATGCAGTTTGGACAATACTGTATTATACTATTCAATGGTCAATATGAAAACATACCGTCAAAGTATTTCTCAAGCATGCAGCAGAAGTGGTTTTCTAGTCAAAAGAAATGCCAAACCAGCATTTCCGCATCATATTAGTGGGACCGAAATACACTTCTTGATGCAGGCACCAGATTTTTTTATATCCAGGGAGTATGTTCCTGAATATATTCAGCAAAATCCCGGAAATAAAACATCATCCTAGGATTCAAAGTTCACATTAATGTGCCAATTCAAATTTCCCTTCCGGTTCATTCAACGAGCCCACTCACTGGTAGGCAAATGCATTGATTTGGACCTGGCCTGTGTGCGTATGTCCCTCTGGTCTGGCAGTGATTGGGTTAGGTTCCAGAGGGTATAGAACCAGGTTCGGCCCAGTCTGTACAGCATAGTACCTCCAGGTTCTGCAGGTTCTGTTTGAGGCAGCAGATGAAGTTCTGGATCTCCTCATTCTTCAGGGCCAAAGTGGTAGAGATTCTCCGTAGAGACTCCTGAAGGTCAGACAACATGCACGCAGTATAGGGGTCGAAGGTCAGTCAGTTCTCACAACCAATATTGAGCACCACCACCTGGGATACCTGCAATGAGGTTGATGAACCTCTCAGGCCCTCAGATAAGCCCTTCACCCTCCATTGCTCCTAGGCGGACTGGCCTCTACCTGGTTTAATTGATTGCAAGTTGCCTAGGATAAAACTACCAGCTAAATAACAGTAATGTCATTTAGGCTGGGGCACAATCTAAAGTAGGCCCATTGAGACTGCAAAAGTACGGGGCCAAAAAAGTGTCTTCCCAATCAGAATCAATATTATATTTTACTTTGTATTGATTGGTTGAAAAAAAAGTAAACGATTGATGTCAAAGCTTGGCTCCACCCATAACAGTGTTCACAAAACAGACCAACCGGCCATTTATCTCACTGTCTCCCACTGGCTGATCCAGCAAGGCCAGATGTTGCATATCCAAGCTACTGATATGTGCATCTGCTGAAGAGATTGGACTTAAATCGTGAATGATGCGCAAATAACTAATGCTTAATAAAACATAAACTATGTGCCATCCTGAAGCATCCTTCTTCAGCTTCTCCTAGTCCTACCTTAGTACATTCACACAGTCTATATGAGTCCACGTGAAGCTTCACCTTCTAATTGCTGCCTGTAAATACGCTCGTACATTATTCAGTGACAAGATACAACTTCAACAGTGACAAAAAGAATTTAAATCAGTCCTGTGAACATAATTATATCACATCACACGCATACACACCCCATCCAGCCTTGTCTGCGTCTTTATGACCACACTATCCCGTGGTCACGAAGGAAATGGATGCAGAATTCTGAGGCTGCCGCATTTCTCAGCCTGAAATAGTTAGGCACCTGCCTGCATCGCTGCCCACTACCATGACACGGCACATTGGTTCGTATTTCTTTTGAAGGGTACTTATCGCTAAACGCAAAGTCGCGTCCAAGAACTCGAAAATGCCAGACATGGACTTTAGCTTCAGATAGGCAATGCAATACGTCCCGGTTGCGGCCAGATCGACACATTTTTGCAGGTCTACTTATGAATCCAAATATTGTACATGTATATCTAAAAAAAAATCACAATATCTGAACTCACTCTACATTGCAGGCAGATTTCCACGAAGGCAATCTGGAAAAATCTAGTTTCAAGCGTGAGACGAGGACGCCAGAAGCAACAAAAACATTCTTCATCCGTGTCGCCCAGTGTGTCCCTTCGCTTTTCTTTGTCTTGGTAATGAAACGCGGCAAATCGAGTCCGCTTTCCTCACCATAAACTAGCGTGAACTTACCTTCTGATCCCCCATGAAGTCTATCAGCAGATCCCAGTTAATTTGGACGGGTTTTGCGTCGTATTCCCGCTGCTTTGGCTATCCAAAAGTGGCAATGGTGAGGCTAGTTGGTGCTGATGTTGTCGGGCGGAGCGCTGAGCAGCATCTCTCCAAAAGCAAGTTGGTCGGTGGTCCCTCTTATCTCATGCGTAATTTGAGGTACACTGCATGCTGGGAAATGCAGTTTTCTCGTAGTATATGCAAAGATTGTTAGCTTTGTTGTTGCATGATTGTTTTTAGCATGCGGCTCAAGCTATTTGCGCAGGTATGCAATTTAAATACG
Organism: Gymnothorax javanicus; assembly: GCA_029692085.1. Lineage (NCBI taxonomy): Eukaryota > Metazoa > Chordata > Actinopteri > Anguilliformes > Muraenidae > Gymnothorax > Gymnothorax javanicus. The sequence continues at coordinate 140,213,463 of CM056198.1, read as the reverse complement.
GCAAATACGCGTCCAGATGAATGATTGTCGTCTTACCTAATCGGGGAGAACAAGCAGCACCTTTTAACTGTGGAGTGCTCGCGGAGCGAACCTCCTGTTAATTATGTAAATGACTGAGAACAGGTCAGGACTAATAATTGTTTTGTGCACCCCAATTCTCAGTTCTGGTTCCGCCACTGTACTGAATTTAGACCATGATTTCATCGATGTTAGATCGCATATAGAGAGAAACCGTGTCTGCAGATGCCAATTACGATAATTGGAAAACGTGTCAATAAAGGAAAATGATTGAGAACTAGCCAGGACTAATTCTTGTCATAAAGGGACGTGTCTGTGCCCACCCGATTCCCAGTTCGCGCGCCGCGGCAGTGTACTATGCCACCCTGTGGGCAGAAATTTTGTGCCGTGATTAATTATTACATATATATATTATTATTTATTGTGTTTTTGCCCCAATCGCCACATCTGCCGCATCTGCTACCGCTGAGATTTGGCCATAGTGCCGCAACTGCACAGTCTTAAACAGTTGGTTATCCATTCTTGGCCGGTTGTTAAAATCATAGAGAGGAAGATCTAATTAAATTTTGGTAAATTTCTGATGATACAATTTGCCACCAGACAGCACTTTGCAATAAAATTTTAAATTTTTGGCAGATAACTGCAACAGTTTTTGAAGTTGCTTATCCATTCTTGGCAGGTTTTTAAATATCATACATAGGAAAAACTGTTTAAATTTAGGCAAATTTCTGATTATGCAATTTGCCACCAGGGGGAGCTTTCCGTGAAAATTTTACATTTTTTGGACGATAGCTACAGTGGGGTGCAAAAATCTGAGCACCCCGTGTTTAAATGTCTGTTACAATTAATCTCCAAGTAATTGAAAGCAAACCTGAACACTGAATGCTACAAAGTTAACATGACTCCTTTCTGCAAATTTAATGCAAGGTTTCTTTTTATTTTAATTTTTCTGAGTTTTTAAATGATAAGAAAGGAAAAAGGGCCCTGTGCAAAAGTATGGGAACCCTTTTGGATTATTCTTTTTTTTTTGTTACCTTTTAAGAAGACAATTACTAAGGCCCAGGGGCCTTATTTATAAAAATTTGTGTGGATTTCATACCTAAATAATATGTACGCACAAAAAAATAAAAATGACATTTTGTGGAAAATAACCTAATTTATAAACCTATGGGTAAAATAAACTGCATGGAATTTTCATTTATTGAATCATGATGGACTTGGAATTTATTGACATAGTGCATAATCTTAATAATTTCCCTTTTTTTAATGTCAAGTTTCTTTTTATAAATCAGAAATCTGCAAAGAAAGTGACATATGTATCTTTTTTGTGCCTACACACCGTTTATAAATGAGTCCCCAGACCCCGGTGATTTACTTGTGAGGGCTGCAATGAGTCAGGTGAATATAATTCCTAGGTTGAACTATATATTCTGAAGTAACTCCATGCCTTCCAAAGTATCCGACTGTGGTAGCTGTTGCGTCTGGTGTTAAAAACCATGTGTTCCTCTAAATAGTTGTCCAAGGATGTCAAAATCAAGATAATTCACTTCCACCAACAAGGAGAGCTACAAAAAACTCTCGCAAGGTTTCCAACTACCCATTTCCACTGAGTGCCTGGAATTCTTACATTTTTAGTTTACTCTCCCATCCCACGCTTCCAAGAGCACCAGCTTTACATTCTTTTGTAAACTTTTTTTATCCCATGAGCACTGAATATTTTCTCTTATATCCATTTCTACTGTCAGAAACATTGTTAGAAAATAGAAAATAAATGGAACAAGTGAAGTCAAGGTGAGATCTGGAAGACCAAGAAAAATTTCAGATAGAATGGCCCGAGATCTGGTGAGAAATGCTCAGAAGAACCCACACATCACTGCAAAAGAGTTGCAGAAAAGAGTAGCAGACACAGGCCTAATTGTTCGACCTCAACACAAAATTAAGCGTCTGAAGTACGCAAAAGAAAACCTTGAGAAACCTCAAGCCTATTGAAACAATTTGCTCTGGACTGACGAAACCAAAATTGAACTTTTTGGCCACAAAGAAGGTATGTTTGCAGAAAAAAGGGTGAAGCACTTGTAGAGAAGAACACGTTGCCAACTGTTAAGCATGGAGGTGGAACCATTATGCTTTGGGGTTGTGTAGCAGCTGGGTGCACAGGCAATATTGTGCGGGTGGAAGGAAGAATGGATTCCACCAAATATCAAGACATTCTCGAGGCTAATGTTCAAAGCTCAGTCCAGAAAGTGAAGTTCAAGAGACCTTGGGTATTCCAGCAAGACAATGACCCGAAGCATACCTCAAAATCCACCGTGAAGTACCTCCAGGAAAGGCGAATGAAGGTTTTGGAATGGCCATCACAGTCCCCAGACTTGAATATTATTCAAAATCTGTGGAGAGACCTCAAACATGCCTTGCATGCAAGAAGGCCAAAGAATATTTCTGAGCTAGAGGTGTTCTGTCAGGAAGAATGGGGAAAAATTCCAAAGACAAGAATTGAAAGACTCTTAGCAGGCTACAGGAAGCGTTTGCAAGCTGTTATAGCTGCCTGAGGAGGAGTTACAAAGTACTTGCTGAAAGAGTTCCCAAACTTTTGCACAAGGCCTTGTTGTATTATTTTGAAATTGTAAAAAGTTAAAAATAAAAATTATTCTTGCTTTAAAATGTGATGAAATGTGTCGTGTTTAACTTTGCAGCATTTAGTGTTCAGGTTTGCTTTCAATCACTTGGAGATTAATTGCAACAGAGATTTAAACCACGGGTGCCCAAATTTTTGCACCCCACTGTAAAACAGTTTTTAAAGTTGGTTATTCATTCATGGCAGGCAGTTAGATATCATACTTAGGAAGAACTGATAAAATTTTGGTTAATTTCTGATGACACAATTTGCCACTATAAGACACTTTGTGTTAAAATTTTGTATTTTTGGCCTATAACTGCAACAGTTTTTAAAGTTGAATATCCAATCAGCAGTATTTAGATATCATACTGAGTAAGAACTGATTAAATTTTGGCAAATTTCTCATAACAAATTTTGGCGCCAGGGGCTTGCACAAAAATTCTTCATTTTTGGCAAATAACTGCAACAGTTTTTGAAAGTTGCTCATCCATTCTTGGCTGGTAGTTAGATATCATAGAGAGGAAGAAATGATTTAATTTTGGTTAATTTTTGATTACACAATATGCCACCAGGGGCACTTTGTGTGAAAATTTTACATTTTTGGCTGTAACTCAAAAAACTACTTGTCTGATTAACTAGTAATTTGGCTTATATTGTAAATCTAATTGAGAGCTTGCCATGACTGGCTGCACTGAATGATAGCAGTGCAAAGGATAGGGGCATTTCTGGGATTTACCTTTATTATCAGGGGCGACAGCGTAGGCCTGGTTATATTATGTGTTTAGTTGAATTTACCAAACGTTCATGCAATTAATGATGGTCGATTTCAGCGAAGACCTAACATCTGCCTCCTCTTTATTTTATCAGACATCTTACTAGACCAATCAAGTACCTTTCTGCCCTCAGTTCACTTTTGTATGAGTAATATGCTTTTAAATCGATACAAGTAAAAACTAGACAACAGATGAAACAGGAACATGGACTGAAGAATAAATTGCTATTCCAGGTTTAGTTTTGTTCCATAAACCATCTTACTTGGCAGTCCGTTCTCATGAAATATACCCCTGATGCTAATTCCTGAAGGATTTCTGTTTAGACATATTAGCGAAATGGAAATGTTTACCTTTTGTTCCAAGCAGTCTGAAGAACTGTACCTTCCCTGTTGGTATAGACCTTACCCACGTCCTCTGAGAAAGCAGCACACAAAAAAACCACTGTATCGTATCTCGGCTTGCGGTATGACATCCTGTCTGAGTCTTGTTGCTCAAAATACTTTTCTCAGTTCATCTTTCATGGCAGCATATAGGGCTATGGTACATTTAACAATTAACACACAATCTGTTGTCTTTCGCAGTGGTGGAAAGTCCTGGTGCCCAGAAATTAAAGTCCTGCTACAAGTTACTTCCAACCATTAACTCGAAAAACTGATTACACGGATCACTTCTACAGTCTGGCTGAAATTCAGGAGACTGTCACCTTCTGACTGTCAGACAAGCCCAGCAGCTGTTTGTGTATGAACCCCATTGTTGATTCATCAGAATGTGAACATTCATATGTCTTCTCCAAACCATTCTGTATTCCCTGTCTGCAAAATGTGGATTCTTGGGAAAACTATCAAAATGTGGCTTCGCCTAGCATCATACAGTAACCTGTCAACATGCATCGATCACTAGATGAGAGAAAAATGCTGGCCCTCAAGTGAACTGAGCCTGCCAGTACACCAGTTGATGCAAATGCCATTTGCTTATGGTCTTACGAAGCTCCTGGCTGCTGTAGTTTGCTCGGTCACGGTTGGTACCATAGCATTGCACCTCAGCCAAATAATCACGCAGCTGCCACCGCACATTTATTTTTAGGACTTAATGGTTTGACACTTCACATTGCTATCTTTCACCGCTTCACCCTGCCAGTGGTCTCATCTGTGTTTATACTGTCGCCTCTCGCCTTTGCACAAGACCTCCACTCACGACCTCACACACTTTCCTGCCCCCACATTCTACCACCCAATTTCCTCCCGATAGTGCAACGTCCTGTTGACACATGAGAGTATATCAATAACAACTAAAGAGGGACAAACTTACAGTACCTGACCCATGTCACGAAAATGGATA